>JANIHZ010150431.1:0-10291 GCA_027478365.1 Erythroxylum rufum
TGTGATTCTTATAAAAAATCATTCAAATATCAAAGCCCTCATTAATACCATGTATAATTACAATTGGATTGAACCAACTAATGTCAAATAATCGAATAACTTCCTTGACCACTTCCCATTTTTCCTTTAATACATATTCGGGTTAACTTCCACACTAAATCAGATAAGGTAAATGACCAAATTAGACAAAACTTTCTTCTATGAAGTTCTTCTCCCATTCCTTAGCTTTCTAATTCCACCAAAAGAATCTAATTTGGATCAGTATACCAAGAGATATACTCAAAATATCTTAGACTGTTCATAAGTCCCAGTAGAATTCATACCTCAATTTCCTACCACATATTGAAACTCTTAGACACAGAATTAAAACTCCATTTCTTCATAAAGGTTGTAACACTATTTCTCTAGTTTCCAACGCATCAAAAAGAACCCAATTTTGATAAGTATAGAGAAAGTTATGGTCAAAATACGAAAGCATGTTGAAACTGTCAAGGGAGGGATGCTCGCCGGGACGAGGAAAAAAGATAAGGTCGCGACGTACAGCCTAAAAATCTATTTTTCTCGGGATTTTTATGTACGTCGCGACGAGATCAAGGGGGTCTCATACACCATGATGTACGAAAAAGAATGAGCCGTGACGAGCTCAAAGGCTAGACACGTCCCGACGTACACAATGAATTTCGTCGCGACGAGCTCTATGAGTCAGCCACACACGTCACGACGTATAAATAATTTATTCATCGTGACGTCTGGTTCAACTTCTTCTTCCCCAATTGTCATTTTCATTTCCTCTACCTCAAACACCTCTCAATTGACACAGATTTACCTCAAATCATTCCTCTAACTCATTCCTAGCTCAAACACTCACATGCAACTCCAAAAGTTCAACATTTAAACTCAAATCATAGCTAAGCTATTTCGGATGAACACGGACAGAAACTCATACCTTTTCCCTTACGATTTTCCTCAAAATCTTAACAGAATATTTGCAAAACTTTCATCTAGAGTTCAAATAACACCATACTAATAAGCTCTTACTCTCTATCGATCATCGACTCCATTCAGTACAAAACCGACTTCCTAAGTTTCTCATGCATGCATTCTGTCAACTGTAATTCCATCAAATAATAACACGAAACTCAGATTTAACACAACTTACTTGGATCGGCTCTGAATCCCAGCAAGGAGGACGGATTAAAACATCAAAGGTCTCATAGCTAGTAGTCGGATCTCCAGTTTCCTTCACCGAGTAACATTTACACTAGCTAAACCTCAAACTCGTGTACACTATGCATGAGTTACACGTGTCCTTGTGCATGTAATACATTTGTCACTTATTAGCAGTCCACATGTCACTATGCTTACCAGCCATTTGTCACAATTAGAAGTTGCCACATGTCTTCTCATAATTGGCCCAAAAATTAATATTTTTCTCAAAATTCACAAAAATTCCACAAATGTCATAAAAAATTCCGAAATTGTCTAAACACACTTTAATCATAAATAACAATTCAATTGTACCCGAAAAATGTCATGAATGCATGTACAATCATATAAATGTGCAAAGATGTGCAAGTCATAATTAATATTGCATGAAATGCGTTTTCCCAATTTCTCATCAAAATTTCAGAATTCACAATTCTAGCCCTCATGTGGGTAACAGAATATTACAGGTTTCCTTGGTTTTCTCCTTGTTGAAACTCTTAATGAAATTCCTTTGCCATGGTTTTTTCAGTATTCTCTTCGTCTTCATGTCTAGCTCTTCGGATTGCTCGCCCTAATCGGGTGATGTCAAACTTTAGTGTTTTGGCTATCCGACTCAAACTCCTAGTAACTCTTATGTTCATGTAATTGCACGGACACAAAAGTCATGAAAACGCCTTAAACTAAAAGAATTAAACTAATCTTACTAGCTCCCTGACAACAACGCCAAAAACCTATTGATCGAATTAAGTGACAGGTTTTACAAATTCTTAACCCTCAATATACCATAAATGTATGGGTCATAAATGTAGTATATGAGGTAGATCCCTTCAGGAGTTGTTGAACTAATCTAATTATAAGTTATCTAAGGCCTAAAAGGATTATTAAAATGAAAATAAAAACTAAACATAGGACCACCAACCATTGGACTCTTAGGACGACCATGTCACATCCTCCCAGGTTAAGGATTAGTGCATCACTGATGAATTGTAGTCTTTGCATTTTCCAAGTAAAATTCTTGCAAGTTTGTCTACAGCTCAATTTCAAGCCACCTCCTATCTTAATGTTCAAAGGTGGTATTTTCACATCTACATTTTCTTTCCTAATCAAATTTTCTTTTAAAAAGATATGAGTACTTCCTCTATCAATAGGAATGTGCAAGGGTTTCTTTTGGTGACTTCCCACGGCCTCATCTATTTAAACTCCCTTTGTTCCTTTAGATGTCATATCACTTCTAAGGATACATTAGGACTAAATGGTACCTCCTGCTCCTTGTTCACTTCGTCCCTTTCAGTTGTTTCTTCATCCTACACCATATATAGTTGGAACTGTCTTTTCTTACATTTTTGCCTTGGAGTGAACTTCTTGTGACGCCAAAAGCATAGTCCTCTTACCCACTTCTTATCGAATTATCTACCGTTCATTACTTTTATTCCCTACAAATTCCTATTGTAGTTGGATTTATTAATGCTTTCTTGGTTTCCTGGTGTAGGAAGTAATCTTGCCTCTAGATTGCTCTTGGTTGGAGTGACTATTTGATTCACATTTTTGTATATAGAAAGCGCTCCTCCCCTTATCTGCTCCAACAATTTCACTCCTTTTCCAAAGTATACAAGCACGTTAGCTACTATTATCACTTATTGTTTCCTAGCGAGTATGTAAGCTTGTTGGAGTGTTTGGGGATCCATCATCTCGATTGTGAACTCCGACTCTAGTTTGAGACCCCTCAGGAAGAAACATATCAAGTAGATTTCCTTTCGTGACAATTTGTTCAAATATCTTTCAAACTAAGTGCAGTACTCTAGCACTAACCTTTCATGTTTTAGTTCTTTCAAATAACTTATTTGGTCTTCAAAGATTTCTTTGTCAAATCTCTGCCTCAAAATTGTTAGAAATCCTTCCTACCTTAGCACTTCTCCTCTATTTATGTTCCTTATCATCAGTTGGTACCACTCCTGTGCTATTCATTCCAAGTGCAGGGATGTTACTTTCATTTTTAGTTCTTCTAGTATGTGGTTGATTGTAAAAAATTGTTCGCATCAATAGATCAAACTCCTTACCCCTATCCCATCAAATGTAGGGAAGTCTATTTTGCTAAATCTAATTGGCACTGTATAATTTCTGTTATCTCTGGATTTTCTCACAATGGCTTCAATGTCCTCCTTTCCCTTTGTTTGCATGAGTTGCTGGAACATAGATGTAACGCCAGACTCTCTGAGCCCTTTTTTATTATTCAGTACTTGGAGATCCTACTGCATGGTTGTATATGAGTTCAAATATGCATTTAAATTCTTTTGGGTGTATTTAAATTCTTTTGGGTATATATGTCAGTGATTTATAATGTTATATACCTTTACATGAACTTAGAGTTCATCGGTATGCGAAATCTTAGAGATTTCTAACATATAAGTTTCTGAGTGTGTAAAACCAAGTCCATTGGATGGATAAGACCATGGTGGTTGAGTTAAATGTGTTCTAATGCATTACAGGTGATTAGACATGATTTATAAACTTATTGGACACTTGGAAAGCTTAATTGAAAAAGTTGATGTACATAAGGGCTTATTTGCCAATTGTTAAAAGTCAAAGGACTTAAATGTAATTTTTCAATACTTGGAGGATCAATATGTAATTTTATAAAGTTATGGGGCTTTATTATTATTTTCAAAAGTACGGGGAGCAAAATAAAAATAAAAGTTTTGGTCATTCCCAAATTTTGGGCATAATTGCAAATTCAGGAAAATTGGAGGGTATAATGGTAATTTCACATAACCTAAGGGAAAAAAAGGTAATTTCACCATATTTTGGTCAAATAAGAGTCAATATTCTAGACCCTTCTTCATTTATGACCATGCATCCCATTACTAAAGACTTAAAACATTTTGTTTTAATTAAAACAAAGGAGAAGAGAGGAGGAGAAGAACCATTTTCGGCTATCACTAAATCCTACCCTTTTTTTATTCTCCAACCCAAATCAAGGTGTTCTAAGCTAATTTGGGATCAAGGAACTCAAATCTATCATTATATTTGAGAAATTCTCAAAAGATTCTAAGATATCACTAAAGGAAAGTTTAGGTAAGTTTTGTCTCATTTTTCTCTACATTATGATTTTGAGCTTGGTGTTAAGATATGTTGTTCTCCATGCTTGAATATACGTGAAACATGGTATGAATGAAATAGTCATAGAGAAGCCTCCTTCATCAAAACCGAAATGCCCTCTCTTTGGTGAAAGTTTGTGAAAATTTGAAATCTTTTGAAATTGATGATTTAAATGAATTCTATGGTGTTAATTGTATATGTATAATGTGAATGATGAAAAATGAGGAAGAAGTATATTGGATGAGGCTTGGTCGAAATGATAGGAGAAGGAATGGATTAATGTAATGAGTTGTATAATTATGATGAATATGGTTTAAATGAAGGGAATTGGATTGAATGAAGTGGTGAAAGGTGCTAATGTTTGGAAGTGTTTGTTATATAATAAGATAGGAGCATGAATTACTATGATAAAGTATTGAAATTATGACTTGAAATTCATGCACGTTAGGTGTTTGATAAAATGTCTAAGTAAAGTTGGCTTAGGATTTAAGAATTCGTAATGATAAACATTGGAAAGCGGCTTTCATGTTTACTTAGAGTAAACTTGAATTTTGCTCAGATTGATGAGTAATGGTCGAATCTTATAGCTTAAAGATAGTGATATTGTGTTTTATACACTTATGTGATGAGGTATACATATGAGATATATGTTTGAGTAGTAAATACATTATATATTTCTTTTATGTATAAAGGCTCAGGAGCTGCGAATCAAGGAGCTTGTGCCGAGGATTGTTGAAGTTAAGGGAGTGTACACCTTCTTTTAAGGTGAGTTGGAGAAACCATATCTCTCAAATGAGATTAGGACATCTCAAGACATGCGTAATGACTTG
Organism: Erythroxylum rufum; assembly: GCA_027478365.1. Classification (NCBI taxonomy): domain Eukaryota; kingdom Viridiplantae; phylum Streptophyta; class Magnoliopsida; order Malpighiales; family Erythroxylaceae; genus Erythroxylum; species Erythroxylum rufum. Next base: position 5,133 of record JANIHZ010150431.1, read on the forward strand.
TATGTGAATTTTGAACCTAAGAAATGCATAGTAGAATTGAATCTCAAATAGATGGTAGTATACTTACGCATTTAATAAACGACATTGTTTTGAATAATTTTTTTTCACTTGGAGTGCAACTGATGTTTTTATTACTTATTTTGAGAAATAAAATTGTTTTCAACAAACCTGCACTTGAAGTGCAAAGGAGGATAATGTTTTATTTTTTAAAACTACATTTTTGAACAGCTTTGCACTTGGAGTGTAAAATATCACTTTTATTGCATGAAATAATGTTTTAGAATTTGCATATGCATAATCGAGTCATGTATGTTGCATGTATGTGTTCTCTTTTAGCTTAAAGCCATAGCAAGGTTCCATTTTATCGGTTAGACGGATAAATAAAGGCATGGTGCCTTACTTAATTTTTGTACTTAATATTTTTGTATGATTTTTATGATTGGTGAGGTAACAATTGGTCAATCGTGTGTTAGGCATATCAAATTAAGCGACCTCCGTACCCTTAACGCTGGTACATAAAAGTTGAGTCCCCGTATTGACACCTTTCTACAAGACTTGCGGATGATTCCACACTTAGGATTTGGTCACCGACAAGGTCATCACCTAGGGTCATGATGCTCTTATCAACTGTAGTCCGGACTCACCATGGATGAAAGTCGAGCCAACACTAGGAATCGATGGGTGTGCACACTTGTTTGGCCGACTAATGGCGAAACACATGATTGTTTTGACTTATTCTAAGATTTGTTTTCTGACGAGATTTGATTTATACATGTGATGTTTTTCTACTTTTGTGTACTAGAGCTAGAACTTATGTTCACCGGATGAGTGATTAATATGCTAGGCCTACGTATTTCTATTTCATGGATGTTCACTTTTTAGGTTATCTATGCCGTCTTGGTGTACTACTCACCAACTTCGAGTTCTATTTCCGATATATGTTTTTCCTACTCACTGAGTACATAGTGTACTCACTCCTCCGCTTTCTAACTATGCAGGTTAATTTAGCGAACTTAAAATTTTGTGTGGATCGTGCGATTTTTCTTACCTTTTTTAGGCATTATTGCACGTGGGTAGACTTTGTTTTGTACTTTTGTTATATAGTAGCTCATGAACTATTTTTATTAGATTGGTTATGTTGATATGCTTTATGACTTTATAAATTAACTCCTGACTGTCTTGTAGTTTGTAAAAGATTTTATTTATGAACTTTTGATATTGTTGTTAAAATTGCTTTTGAGTGGACTTAAAAGTTTAGAAGTTGTAGTAGAATTTTTAATGTGAATATAGAAGTGCGTTTAAAATTATTTGCAGGTGTTTAATTGAATTTTGGGATTTTTAAAATACAACCATTGTGCTGCCCAAATTTTTCAAAAAAAAAGTGAGAGATATTCAGTTAGCCTTGTATAGTCAGATTAAAGATACCGTGAGTGTCTTTAGCCTGGGTATGTGACGACTGTCATGTGCCTGATGTGGTACGGGTTTATGACAATAGACTTGACATAATTGATCTCCTTTTCATTTCTCATTTATGCCTCCAGTAGATTCTTCATTCCTTCTTCTAAACAACGTACCTATGCTCCTCTCGTGTTTTCTACCATTGAACAACTGCTAATGGTCGTCTACTCTCATACTAGTTATTACGATATTTTTCTGGGCGTTCAAAAGGATAAAGAATAAGTGAAGAAGAAGAATAGAAGAGGGAGAAAACAACTAATTTTTTAAGATTTTTCATTACGTACTATGATTGTTACGACTAATAAACCATACTAGGAGCCTTACGGTGATGATATGAGGATCATCTATAGTTGAGTTATTACAACAGTTACGGATACGATGTGTTTCCTTTTATTTACTAATGTTAGTTCTTCAGTGTTTTTCTTCTTCCTCTTCTCTAGTTTGCTATGTATTTTGACGTCGTTCTTCTTTTTGTTCTCTCCTATCTGTTACGTACTTTGATTATTATTCGAATATAAATTCCTTTCTAGCAGCACTGATAGTAATAATGAGGAGATTGGAGAGGAGAGGAGAGCGGATGACGAGTAGTGAAGGTGGTAATGAGGAGGAGCGAGAAACCGAGAGAGTTATAAAGAGAGACGAGTAACTTTGTGGAACTAAGGCGTGAAATTAAGGTTATGAATTTTTTTTATTTAGTCCTTGAATTTTTATAAATTTATATTTCAATATTGGTACAACTACAAATTGGTATTTTGAATACTAACCAAAGAAGTAGATGTTTAATGGTAATTTAGAAATGGAGAGAGATGATATATAATAGTAAGTAATACCTCCAAATTAAAAAATGCTAGGGATATTCACAATTATTGAAATGGGAGGTTTTAACAATAAACTAGGGTATCCAATTCAACGAAAAGTTTGGGCTTTACACTCAAAAGATTGATTTACCTATTCCACTGAGAAATAGGGCTATCACTACAACCAACTCAAACTTGCATACGTTAAATTACGTTAATCCTTTATTTAATTTTCCATTGCTCCATTAAGTACATATCGTTTTATACGTCTTTATTTAATATTCATACCGAGTACTTTAAATTATTCAAATCCCTGCTAAAAAAGGAAGTTAATCTAGTTCTATTAAGAACATCTTACGTGTTCGATTCTTTTATTTATGCTTTCATACAATCACTAATTTTTACTGATCGCTGAAGCTTTTAATATGAAGACTAAAACGATGGAGTACTAGTTCAATATGGGAAAAACGTAAGCACAATTACTTCTCAAGCTAAGTGATAATGGCATGGATCTGATTGTGATGATTCATGTTTGAATAATGATGAAGTATCGGATTTTACGTGACGCAGCCAGCTTGAAATAAGGAAACAAAAGTTGGCTCGGTCACGCGCAAGAACGAAAGGCATAGATTTCGATACCAAACTAAAGATTTGTCTAGTTTGAGAAAAATGAAAGCATTTCTAGTTAAAACCGTTAACAGCTAAAGGAACTCAAAACTTCCCCTCCAAGTACAATCAGTTGGCAACAAGCCGCCTATTTTCAACAAAACAGTTTTCTTTGAGCTAAAGCTTAGTCAGTTATGTCCGTAGCTATAGTTGGCCCACAATCCTATCTATATTTTGATTCCAACATCATCGGAGGTCTTTCCTTTATCGAGGGAAAAGCTTGTAGTTTTCAGTTCCAAGATTGCCTGTCTAAAAATGCCAACCAGGATCCAAATAGCAAAATAACTGACTCTGAGAAGATCTTTCACACAAAACAAAGGATCATGTTTCAATAAATATCCGCTAGCTAGCTCACATCTACACCCAAAATCCACCAGGAGTATACCTACCGCGACAGTGACGGAGTCAGAAATTTATAAAAGGAAGGTTCAAATATTTAATTTTTTTAAATTTTGAGAGGCCCAATACACTACTAACCTTCAAATAACTTCATCCTCATATATCTATATATATATAATATTTAATTTTTTAAAATTTAAGGGGGCTCAGTGGTGTCCCTGTACCGCAACAAAATGGTTAAGCAAGAGATTTAAAAGAAGTTTTACATGTATACACAGTGATCACTTGGTCAGTTAAAAAGAAATTTATGATCACAGTGAAGACAACAATACCCAGACACAGCAATAGTCACCCAAGGAATCCATACAAGGAACCAAGCAGTTGATCACCAGAAGAACTAGCTTCTGCAGTCTCATCTTCACTGAAACTAGATGGCCTCTCCATTGCATGTCTATGTAGTACATTAAGCACAAAGCATTCTGTAAGCTATATAAAGGTCAGTTGAACATTTAGGAAATCTAAATTCAAGGGCAAAAAATCATGAGCTTGCACATAACTTACTCAGAAATAACTCAAGAGTCTATTCATTTTCTTTTTTGTTTCTTTTATTTTGAGGAGGGAGGGGGTGAATGTTGGTTAGGTTTTTCCAAACAGTTCCTCACTATACAAGTTTTTTATGTCTAATTTAAGGAGTCATCCAAGTTTTCTTACGTTATCACCCAGCTCCACGGGAAAACTAGTTAAACCCGTGCTTCAATGAAAAGAACAGAAAAGTAAATTAGAGGTAAAAGATCAGAGACAGAAATCACCCTCTCAACCAAACTTCAAGGAAACCTTGATAAAAAACCAGCTGGATTGGGACACGATCCCATTTAACAGGATTTCAATTGTTTGAGCCATGTTAAATTTAAGATATCTACCACTAAGACTAATAGAGCAATTAATAGCATAATATTGTACTGACCCTTTAGTTTGAGTTATCCTCCGAGGTCTGTCAGGAAATTAACGATGCGTTCGATGTATATTCTTGCTGTGGAATCTCAACTCTAGACCATTTTGCAACCTTCAATATTTAGCCAAACAATGGGATGTATCAGAACACAATATGTGAATGCATGCAAGAATGAATCAAACAACAAATATCCAGATAATGTAGCACATCTAGAAGACATTGGAAGTGTCAACCAAAGCTTGCACTCACATCTTTTTTTTTCATTTGTTGGATACTTCATTAATCTTAACTGAATCATGGCACTCTTTCATTACCTAAAATCTATCTTCCTGCCCATATCCAACATGCAGGTTAGCAATAGCCAATACTATGACCATCAAATCTGTTAACTACAATGTATACAGTAGCAAACGTCAGACCTCTGCCACCCTTTGATTTGGAGCTTTCCAGTCTAGATTAGAAGATTTCTTGGACCCAAGCATTAATTTTGAATGTTTAGTTACATAATCATTCTGCTGGCTTATCTTAGGACTGCCACTATTGTGGCAATGCAACCTTGATTCCATCTGTTCACTATCATTTATCCTGCCCTCAGGGCTATGATGATCAGAAATCTAATATAATCTTGTAACTTTAATGCCATGTTTGGAAGTCATGCTATCCTTTCTCTTTCTGCCATAAGCGGTCATTTCGCCTGCATGGTCATCATAACTATCCGTTGGAGAATTCCCACCAGGGTTGGAGATTGAAGAATTATAAGAAGTATTCTTCTTTAGCAGATTCTGAGATTTCCTCTCGAAACAAGCAGATGCATGCTTGGATTCACATTTTGGCCCATCCAATGTTCTGAAATTTGGACCGGTCATCGAACCGATGACCTTATTGGTCACCGGTTTGACCGGTTCAACCACCAGTCAAACCGGTGTGACGTAATAATTATGCAATAA
>JANIHZ010150456.1:0-10290 GCA_027478365.1 Erythroxylum rufum
AAGTAAGAAATATAAATGGAGGTTTTAGAAGCCCATAATTGAATATTGGGCTTGCACTAATTAATGGTTAATTAGAAGCCCAAATGTTCATTTAGAAATGGGCTAGACTTTGGTTTAATGTAATTGATTAGATTAATTATATTAAAAAAATTTAAAGAAAGGAGTGGCAATTTCGGTATTATTAGGGCTGAATGTGCTGCTGCAAATTTGACATTAAATTGCTAAATAATATGGTTTTTATTATGGTTTATCATCATTAAATGGAGTTACAAACTTACCATTAATTGGTTTAATAGTTATCTTTTAATGTTAGCATATAACCTATTAGCATTCATTGGATTAAAAAAGAAAGATGTGCATTGGATAGACCATCTTCCTTCTTCCATCTTCCAAAACCGAAATTGGCATGTTAATATTAGGTGATTGGTCTTTTCTTATAGCCATTTTAAAACAAATGAGAAGAGTCTCATTTAATGGCTTCTTTATGTTTGATTAAAGAAAGTTCTGATGCATTGGATGCTCTCCCCTCTTCTCTCTTTTCATGCATAACAAAAATTAAGAGTGTAAGAAAGTGTTCTTGCATTGTTTTGACCAACTCTCTCCTCTCACCTATGCAAGGCCAAAACCTAGAATGAGAAATGTCTCATTGTTTCCTTCTTTCTTCTAAGAAAATACTCCTCCAAAATATTTTATTCTCCTTTCCCACCAAAAGATTTTGTTAACCAAGTTGTCCTAGAAGAATAAGAGGTAAATCAAATTAGTTGAGGATACAACAACAAGGAGAGGATAGATTGACAAAGGAAAGGATTCAAAAAAAAAGGCTTTGGATATAAGAAAAAGAAGAGGATAGCGCAGCGAGGAATTAAAGTTGTAGCGAAGGAATCGATAATATCACTATCTTGTTTATGTTTATTATTATCCCTTATACCATACCATGTATAGATTGGCATGATGATTTGGATATATTGCTTCTGTTGCAAATAAGATTTCTAAAATGAAATCTACCGGTTCTCCAAATATGGCATGCTTTCTTTTTCTGATTCAACAAAACCATCATGGTAACTGAGGTGGTGATGTGTCGGAGGCGAAGACCAAATACGCTTAACACCGTGCTAGGTTCCCTTTGTTATAATTGATTCAAAAAGAGTAAAAGAGTTAGCAATCCAAAATATTCCAAATCATTAAGAACTTATTTTTGAAATTTAAAAAAAATCTAACTATGCAACAATTTAAACCTAACTACTAAAGATGCTAATATATGGTAATTAGCTTGACATTGTATCATTGGAATCTCAGTCGAGATCAATTATGAGCAACTTGCTTCCATCCTTTTTGTTTAACATTAGTAGGCTACAAAATGCAAAATGATCATAAGAACAAAATTAATAAAGTTAAGAAAACCAATTAATTTTAGTAATGTCCTTTTCATTAACAAATTGTCAATAAAATAGGGAATAATGAAACTCCCTGAATATTTCATCAAATCCAATTGTTTGTCCTGTAACAAGGTGAGTTTCTCTTTTTCTTCCTTAATCACCTTCGTCTCCTCTACTTCTTCCATTTCATGAACAGGGACTTTCATAACTTCTTCAAACTCGATGTTTGTTGTCATTTGTTCTTCGTCCTTTTATTCTTTAGAAGATTCGAACACATCGACTATCTTGAATGAGCTACTCTCCTTCAGATTCTTTAATACATCATTAATGTTGAATGTCACTTGGTCATCATTAATCCGAAAGATAAGGTTCTTTTTATGGACATCTACTAAAGATTTTTCGATGTTCACACATGGTATATCAAGAACTGATGAATAATAGGGAGGGTTGGCATTCTTTTCTTCATCCTTTTTCTTCGTCTCTTAATGTTCAATAAGGTAGGGTTCAATTTGGTTTTCCATTGATTTTTCTAGCTCTCCCCCATTCTTAGATGTGATAGCATCATATTGCTCTCTTTGATGTATTTCCATATTATTTAGAGAGTCTTCCACACTTCTCTTACAAAATTCACAAGAAAGCTGTCTCACTCGAATCTCTAAGTTATGAATAGACAAGGCATGATTTTCTATTACTTGCTCAATTTGCTCTTCTAGTCTCTTTTGGCCCTCTTCCATGTCTATGAGCTTATCCAGGCTCTTGTCTAGTTTAGAATCTCATAAACTAGACTCATCTTGTTGAAATCCTAATAGGTCTTGATGTCTTAAGTGAGTCCTTACATTATTGGACCAATAGAAATTTGGGTGGTTCTGCCACCCAGAGTGTACATGTTCCAACAAAGATCATTACTTCCCCAATAATAATGTGCCTCATTGTAGTTCACAAAAGTTCCTTACTTCCTATAATATCTATCCTTCATCATTGTTCTTTCCATTTCCTCTTGGCATCTAGCTCTTCAATTTTCTCATTTCTCATTCTAAGATATCTTGTTGTGTCTCTACTTGATGCCCCAAACTTCTTCCTGTAGTTTTTTCTTTTCTAACAGAAAAGATAGTGAAAAAAAGTTTAGACTAAAGAATTAAACTAATCATCTCCCCGGTAGCTGCGCTAAAAAACTTGATCGCGGTTTTCTGATATGTGTAGTTTTAATATTTTAACCTCGATATTCTAAAAGCGTACGAGTCGTTCATGTAGTATCTAAGGTGTCGATCCCATGAGGAAGGTTAATCTAATCCCAAACTCTAAGACCGAAACAAATTACAGAAATTCAACTATAACTAAGTTGAAACAATAATGCAATTCAATCAATCAATTCAAGCAACCAATTCAACTTAAGAATAAATCACAAAATATTAAAAAATCAGCAAATTGTAATGCACACACACTAAGAATCAACCTAAGGAACTACCAATTGAGAGAAAGGGGAAAATTTTAACTATCTTCAACACTAACCTAATTAATTATGAAATTTCGGATTATTGGTCTTGGACTATCCTAGAGTTGGTTACTCTCTCTTGAGTATAACCAAAAGCCCTAAATTATAAACCCTAATCAAATTATGGAGAATTGCAATTTCCAATTCTCAATTTATCCAAACCCTAATTAGATCTGAAGTTTTCCACTACACTACCAAAACCTATGTGAGATCTCTCGTCACACAATTACCAATTTGATTGATTTCTCATCCCTATTAAATTACCTAACTTGTTAACCCAATTTAATTATTTTTCATCTATTCACACTCTCAGTCTATTACCGATTTATGAAAATGCAGAAATCAATTACAATGAATCCAATTTATATAAACAATCAGATTTTTATCAAATCAAAGATAAAAATAACTCGAAGGTGAGTTTAGACAATCCTCAACATTCATAAATCCTATCTCAACAACTATTCCAATTCTATACATAGATAAAAATGGAAATACACTAGAAAATATATCCTAATGAATGTTGGAGGCAGCAATGATGGAAACTTCCTATTACGAGAAGTACATCGTGTAGGCTTCTTCTCGATGTCTCTCTTCTTTTGTCTCTTTCTCAATCTCTCGATGAACTCTTTCTATGGTTTCGTGATGATGATTGATGCAAGAAGACTCCTCCTTTTTCTCCTCTTTATGTTCTTTATATAATTCTTTATGTTTTGGGAAACTCGAGGGTTTTTTCAGGGTCTAAAAGGTCCAAAGAATCCCTTAAAACATGAAGTTTAGGAGCGTTTGCGCATTTGCCTGACACAGGCCATGATCATGGCCTACATTTGAGTCTTCTATCACGGCCAATCGTGGCCCGTTATTTCAGCCCCAATATCTTCTAAAACTCCTCCATTCTTTGATACTGACCCTGAAATACTAGCAAAGACATCAAGGTTCCTCAAAACATAATATCTAACCTCAAAAGCATGTACTAACCCATAAAACACTTTAAAAGCACAAATAATTAACAAACTAACAAAATTCTAACCTAAACACATACTAAGTGATTGAATTAACGGCTAAGCACATATCAAACAAACCTTAAAATACGATGCAGTTTACACTTATCAGTCCACTGTTTTCCAATAATACATGAAAATAATTGGGTCCTTTGTCAATGAATGGAGAATGTGATCGAAACAATCTCATAGTTGATGATCTCACATTCTCTCTAAATAATGTTGGTCTAGTAGCTTTATTTTCCCATACTAAATGATATTTTCATAGTAATTTCTTTGATGTTGCTCTTGTATGATGACTAAATATATAGAGAGTTCAAAAAACACAGTTTTAAGCTCTAATGCAAGTCATCCACAATTTATTTTCTTTACATACAATAAAAATAACTTAAGAAGAGAGGTAACAATCCATCTGCTCAATTAAAGACATATCAGGTATTAAAATATTTTTAAAAATTTTCACAATGTCCATTATTCACCAACCTAAACATGTTGAAATAAAAAATGGACCAACCACAAAACGCATAATATCCACATTCTATGAAAACAAAACCGACATTTATATATATAAGCATTTATCGATGAAATTTTTTGCAGACAAAATAAACCAGAGAGCAAAGCACCATGGACGACTAACCTCGACTTAATTGAAGAAGATGGACGATGGATGAGAGCAAAAGACAAGGGACAATGATTTCAAGAGAGAAGACCGACAACGATGGCGATAAAGAATAAAAGAAGAAGAAAAAAATGAAGCAGGGGAGGGAGGGGAGGGTTTTTAGGTAGGTTTAAGCTGAAACCAAAATGGCATCTCTTTCATTTTAATAAAAAACAAAAATACCGATAGAAGCAATTTCCATCGGTAAATTACTAACAGAAACTCCTTTCAACGGTAATTTATCAACGCTTATTTTTCTCGTCAACCATTGTCGCCCATTTTTATGCCGAACTTTACTGTTCTGTCTCTATATTCTATCAGCAAAATATTGGGGATAATTTTCCCACATCAAAAACCCATTTTTTGACAATTTTACCGATGAAAAATCAATTTCCATCGCTAATTTATTACATATTTTTTCATCAGTAATTTGTAATTTTTTGTAGTGTAATTTCTTCTACAATTTATGTGTTAAACTTTAACTGATGTAACTTGCTTGTAACACAATGCTCACAGAAAGGCAGAGATACCTTTATCAACCCTAGAAGTAGCTTTTACTCAACAAGAATCTTCATTCCCTATTTATACATATGTCTAATTTTCTGGTGCCATATCATTACATTTGAACATCCTGAAATAACTAATGCTTCTGCCTTTTGCAAAGTCTCTTCCTTCAGCATATACAAATTTACAGCTACCTTTTCTCCCTTCATAAGTACAAGTGCACCTCAAATTATTTTCATGATCTTGTTTTCAATTTCAACCTTGTAACTAAGATCAACCAGTTATGCTAAAGATAAGAAGCTCTTCTTCAAACCCTCCATATGTTGTACTCCTTAGATTGTACAAAGTATACCATCATACAAATTCAACTTGATGGTTCCTACACCAATGATCTTTAAGGTATAATTATTGCAACTGTACATAGATCCTCCTGAGATTGGTTATAATGATAGAACCATTCCCTCTAAAAGTTCATGTGAAATGTATCTCCCAAGAGGAAAAGCCATACACCAACAAATATTTTTCTACTTTTATTTGCTATTATTGCCTCACACAACGCAGGACTCTACCATCATCTAAAGTGCTTGCCACATTTCCTTGAGAATTGGAATTTATCTTAATCCGAAAATCCTTCTTTAAATGACCCTTTTGGCCACAATTGTAGCTTCTTAAATTCTTCTTACTTATTGACTTTCCCCTACTATGATTATAGTTCCCATTTTAGCCACGTTTTGTTGATCTCCCTCCCAACACCATTAATTTTCTACTTGTTATGTAGTTGCTTGCATGTCTTCTTTGTTCTTGCATCAGTTTTCTTCTTCAAGAATAGCAGTTGCAAAATTAACAAAGACTAAGTGGTCCGTATGGATATTGTTTATTAAATTGATGATGAGTTGATCATACGAATCTAGTGGACTTTGAAGTAGAAGTTTAGCACGTTCTTAAGACTCTATTTTATGATCCAATGATGTGAGGTGGGAAAATAAAAGTATTAGAAGTGTTGGTGTGCTCTGTCACTGAAGTAAATTCTAACATCTAAAGGGTGTACAATTTTCTCTTAAGGAAGATCTTGTTATGGAGTGACTTGGCGTCATATAACTTAATGAGATGATCCTAAATCTCCTTTGTCATTTTCTTCTCCTCTCTACTTGACAACACCCCATCTACTAATGCCAAATGAAGATTTGCGATAGCATTCCCACCTATCTCATTCCACTTATTATCATCATGAATGTTGCTAACTTTTTGCTGATGGCCGCTAAATAGTTATCTTTTCTCAAGATAGCCTTCATCTTCAATTTTCGCAATGAGAAAGTATTCCCATTGAACTTATCAATCTGAAATTTTGCTACCATTGCTTCTATCACGAGCAGAACTTTAGTCCCACTATTTTAGGTGAATAGTACCCATACATATGAATAGTACTCATACGTATAAATAGTACCATATGTATAAATAGTTCCATATATGTACATATGAGTAGCATGATATACCTGAATAGAACCTAGTTGCTATAACTAAGCTAAATTGTTAATTGAAAATTAAATGCATGAACAGTTGCTACCTTTCTTGGTTATTATTTTACTATTCATCAACTTTCACTATCGTCACCTAAAAATAGAATGGATTGTACCAAAAAACTTATCGTAATTTTCTCACCACATTTTGATACCACTTGTTGTGAAAATTAACTGGATTAGAGCAAGTTCTTAGCTAAATAGGAATGAAAGAATAGTAAAAAAGAAACAAACACACAGATTTTACATGAAAAACCCTAAACAATTTGTTAGATCCCATTTTCGGAACCCAACTCTTGTGAAGATCATAATCACTGAACTTGTACCAATGAAGTTTCCTTAATCATCATCCATTTCTCTTCTTGCTTTGATACCATAAATGTTGGGCACTGATTCCTGCACCCAACATTCCTTATCATAAGACGTATACTTGTACTTGTTCCCATGTACGATTATTCCCATTTAACCCTCATTAGTCATTTCCGATTCATCATCATCTTCTAATGCCTTAATGTTGGGCCATGTCTTTCAAATCTTTCTTATACTGAAGCAAACATTCTAAGCTCAACCTTCATCCAAATATTGAGCATCTCAGAGGCTAGGTTCAAATTCTATCCCTTCGGATCATTTAGTAGCTCTATGTCTCTACTTTACCTAGACACAGGATTTACCTTATTTGGAGGTCGGATAACGAAATTATGGCTAAAAGAATCCAACAGGGTTTTGACCTCAATCAGATTTCACCTATCATGGGACAAAAGACATAACTTGCTCTAGGGTTTTTAGATCAAGGTTATTCTTGAAGAGTTCGAAAGAGGACTTCAATGTCTACAATCTTCCATGCAGACCTTGAAAAAAAATTCTATCATCTGAAGGGTCAAACATGGACCAAATGATAGCATCAGACGAATAGTGTACAGAAGAAGAAGTTTTGGTCACATAAGCTAAAAGCAAACGAAGCAGAAGCCGATGAAGCAAAAGCAGATGAAACAGAAAAACAGTTGAAGAAAAAAGGTAGACGAAACAAGGCAGACGATAGCATAAGGTAAACGAATGCAAGAAACAGACGAATCAAAGAACAGACGATAGCATAATGCAAACGAATGCAAGAAGCAGACGAATGCAGAACAGACGAAAGCATGAGGCAGACGAATTCAAAAAGCAGACGAATGCGGAACAGACAAAAGCATAAGGAAGACGAATGCAGAAAAAAAAAGTAGATGAATGCGAGGTCAAGTTAAGACGAAGCAAAGTCAACTTAAGATGATGCAACGCTTAAGACGAAGCGAAAGACAGACGAAGCAAAAGTCTTTAGACGAGTGACGTCATCACAAACGAAGAAAAAGTTTAAGATGAAACGAAAGACAGACGAAGCAAAAGTCTTAAGATGAATGAGGTCATCACAGACGATATGACGTCATCACAGAAGAAGCAAAAATCTTAAGACAAAGCGAAATACAGATGAAGAAAAAGTCTTAAGACGAATGATGTCATCACAGACAAAGTAAAAGTCTTAAGACAAAGAGAAATACAGACGAAGCAAAAGTCTTAAGACGAATGATATCATCACAGACGATATGACGTCATCACAAACGAAGCAAAAGTCTTAAAACGAAGCAAAATACAAACGAAGCAAAAGTCTTAAGACGAATGACATCATCACAGACGATATGACATCATCCTAGATGAAACAAAAGTCTTTATAGAAGAAACAACTTGACAAACGAATGCATCCTTACAAATGATGCATTCTTAAGACGAAATGACGTCATTACAAATGATGTCACTTATACTTCTAAACATTTGTCCTTCTAAGGACCATAACTTTTGAACATTTGGGTTAAAAGTTTCCTACGATATATACCATTGGGAAGCTAAGAGAAAGAACTCCAACTTTCCAAAAGGCACATTTGCCTATTTCTACCTAGATTAATCCAAATCTTTCCCTGAAATCATAACACCAATTTCTTTCTTTTTTAAGGAAGGTTTGCAAATTTGCATCGCGCAAACTTGGAATGTGCTGAGCTTAACTATTCAGTTCTCAAAATTTACTTCATTAAACTCTCAAATTTTTATCTCATCACATCCAACTATATTTGATCCTTCATAAATCCTGTTTTGTCTTCCCATTAATCTCACTTAGGCGTACATGTGTATATGTATATTTATATCCACAACTTATGCTCAAAAATCATCTGTTCAAGCTAATAATCATCTCAATATCATCCACACACAATTCATATTTCCTTAACAGCAAAAGAATAAGGTTTTATAAATCTCTAATGGCATTCTAAGCCATATTACAACCTTATCTCAAAGTCTCAAATTACAAAAACTCTTAAACGAATGAACTGGGTATGCAATTATAACATTGTGCATTCCCAAAACCAACTCAAACTGCAAATTTAGCAAATTTGGTGAATTACCTTTAGACTCTTGATCACTTGATCTCTTAGTTATCACCTGAAGATGGAGCAAAAAGGGGGGTGAGCTTGAAAGCTCGTGGGTAATAGTTTATAATAGGAAAGTAAGCAAAACTTTTGAAACCATTTTACTTGACATAGAAAATATCTTATTAAATCATAAAACACTTGTTTCTTAAAATTCTTGTTGTGTAGTCAAATTCACAACTGTAAAATATGAATGCATCAGACTTGTTTCAAACATATTATGAGCACATAAGCATATCAGGGTGGTTTGGGAAAGTCCATAAATATGACGCACTACACGTTTCCACATAAGGGTCCTGTGTAGTCGCAATTCTTGAGGGAGTCCTTGAAGGAGCTCCGTGCCACCAGCTGATAGACGGGAGATGCCTATAACTTGGGTCAACGTGCCCGTGACGATTTTTAAGAGACTACCACAAACCCATATAATACATATATTTCAAACTCTTGTAAACTTCTTGCCCAAAATGGCACTTTTTTTAAAAACTTGCTTTTCATATACTTGCTACAACTTGAAAATCATTTCCGAAAACTTGATTTCATAAACATGCATAAAAGAATCATTTGCAAATATTTTTCATTAATCATCACACAATTCATGAAGCAAACATATAATAGATTTCACAAGTCATTTAAAAACAATAGGTGCAACACTTATGATGCAATTGAAATCAGTGATCTTCTTTTATTTAAAGAAAAACAGTAGTGGCTTATTGATTCTATTATAAACATGTACCCACCTTGATTTCCTTGCTTAGAGACTTGCTCAAAATGCCTCTTCTCTTTGCAAACAACCTGAGGTATCAAAGGTTCTTTCCTGCTGTATCTTTATGTGTACTTCGTGAGATAATCTAACTAAAATAAGCCTCTATGACCCCCTTAGTTCTTCACCAATTGAAGAATCTTTGGCTCAAATGGAAGCTCTTCTCTTCCTCTACTTTTTTCTCTTCTTTAACCATCTCAAAATCTCTCTTGAAAGCTAAGAAAATTGAAACCCTAGCTTGTTTTCTCTTCTTTCTCTCTTTCATTCTTTTTCATGCTTCTCTCTCTTCTCTCTTTTCTCATCCACGCATCTAGCTTCTTCTCGAATCCCCCAATTCACGTTTTGGTCTTGTCCTTCCAAAAATATCCCTCCTCTTCTTTTGGTTTTCTCATTTTATCCCTTCTTTCATTTACCTCATAACTCCTCTAATCTTCTTAAACCCCATGTTAACTCTAACTCAATTTAAATCTTTCCTTTTTATGCCTTATGTTCCTCATCCTTAAGTGCCTTGCCAAAATTTCCCTTGATCATACTT
>JANIHZ010150485.1:0-21265 GCA_027478365.1 Erythroxylum rufum
ATATGCAAGTTAATTAGGATTTAGTGTTAGTTTATCACCCTATAAGTTGTCACATTCATTCATAATTTTAGGTCTTTTCATTAAGTAACTTTGCTAGTATTTTTTCATGAAAATGAGTAGCTAAAGCAACCAAGTGGGCATTAAAAAAGTGTGTTTGTTAATTTTAAATAAATAACTATTTCGTTGGCCTTCAGGTTATGAATATAGCTAGTAGCCAGTTGAGAACATGATGTAGCTGAGTAACCAGATCGACATGCATCAAAAATGTGTACTTCCACGTCAAATGGCTATAATGATATTCCAACCAAGCAGCTTAATAAAAACATGACTTAGTTGAATAACCGGATCGAAATTTATCACCACTGTTTGCCTTCAAGTAAAAGACTAGGTCTATGTCCACAAAAATTAAATAAAAAGTAAAAAAAATTGTTCTAATAAAACCTACCAAACTTGTAAATAACTTGAATTTTCATGAAAACATACTTAGGAGTAGTTACAGAGTTTGAATAACTAAAGAATTACTAATGTATGCGTACAATTAAAAAAGATGAAAAACTTAACATTTGGGTTTTGATTAATATGTATGTTTAGTCTAGAGCTCTTAAACGCAGATTTTGCATGTTAATGATTTGGAACAATTTGAATGATTGTGTTTAAAGTTAAATATATTTCATGAAGTTAAAGCCATTATCTCATTACTGCATTGTGAGCTTTGTGATTTTTGTGTGTTTATTGTTTTGTTTAGTTGAGGACAAGCAATCGTTTAAGTTTGGGGATGTGATAAGTGTAAATTGCATCAGATTTTAGGGCATAGTTTGATGTGTGTTTAAATTTTGATTAGAAGCAAGTGGGTGAGAAACGAATTTTGCATGTAAATGAACTTGATGTGTTTCACCATAATGCTTATAAAAGGCCAAAATCTATAAGAAAAAGGTGAAGAGGTGGCATGATTCTCATCTAAAGCAAAAGGAGTAAAAGGAATGATCTTCAAGGAAAGGGAAGTAAATTCTTTCCTTTCAGATAGTTAAAATATGCTTCCAATGATGAAGGTCAATCTAACGACCATAACTTAGCATGTTCAGTAGTCAATTTTATTTTGAATTCTAGAATTATTTTTTTTCTCTATTTTTATCATAATGGATGGGAATGGTGTGGATGGCAAGACAATGAGATGTTGATGAAAATGTAAGTTTGGGAAGAAATTTAGGGGTGACGTGAAGAAACAAAATTAAAAATGAGGAAGAGCATCAAAATTTGTACAGTCATGATTGTGACCATTGTTGGAAGCTACTGTCACAATTGTGACCCTATGTTGGAAATTACTATCACGATTATGAATCTCTGATCATGATCGTGACTTGTGGTGGAAGTTTTTATCAAGATCGTGACTTATGGCGGGCTTAGTATGGAACATGTGATTTTCAGCCTTCTTTCCCATGTTACCCCTCCTTTCTCTCCCCTAATCTATATATTCATCCTTAACTTCATTTTTCTCAACCATAACTCTCTCTCTAGAATCAAAACCCCCAAACTCTCTAACTTCTCTTTACATACCCATCCTCAAATTTCTTTGTTTCTTCACCCACAAAGTACTTACTCAAAATGGGTCCAAGGATTATGCAAACGGTAAAGCGAGCACAACTAAAAGGCCATGTGCAAGTCTCAGGGTTTCGTCAACGAAATTGAGCCGCAGATTATGGAGCACTGTTTTCGATCTACTCATTTCCAAACTCTTCTTGATAAAAATATAGTTGTGTCAAAATTCCTAGACTTTGATATCTTAGACCCTAGGACTAAGAGAGAAGGATAAGGACTTAGGTCGACAAACTCAATGAGAGAAATTCATGAACTTTAATTTTGTTATATATAAGGAATTAACCCTTGAATTCTTTACATCTCTTCAATTTCAGCATAGTAACCCTAAAGAATTCTAGTTTTGGTTACGGGGTCAACCATATGTTTTAAACTATAAAACAATGTGTGAAATTGGTAGATTCCTGAAATCGACCATTGTGGATCAACACAATGATTTCTGTGATAAATGGTATTGGAGTCAATTGATAGGATTGGATAACTTTGATCCTAAAAATGCACACAATGATATCATTCGCAGCCCTGAATGCTTGTTTTTGCACAAATTTATATGCCAAATTGTTTCCGATAAAAGCGAAAGTAACAAGTGTTCGGTCAAGGAGCTATTTCTTTTGTGGTGTATGAATTATAATATTCAATTTTACACAACCACCCATATTTTTAACACCATTACTACTATTGTTGCTTACTATGGTGTTAATTATGAAGGACTAACTGTGCATTTGCGTGAGTTTCTTAACACTCATTATTTGACGAGAGCTGAGAATTTGAAGGCCCAAAATATAGAACTTTGAGATATTAGTGTAAAATATTATGTAAAGAACAGGGCAGGACAGGCCAGTTTGAGCTTGGCACCACTACAACAACAAATTAAAGAATTAACTAATGAGGAATCTGAAGAAGAAGAACCCAATAGATAGGAACAAGTACTGAATGCGATTTCAGACAATACCAAACTACTAAAGGAGGTGAGAAAGGAACAATACCGACAATGTTGAGACGTTCGAGGAATTTACAAATACTTTGAGGCTCAAGGCATTCGAATACTTTCAATCGCCATGATGGGTTTATGCTCTAACCCTTATCTTTTTCATTTTGTTTTTATGTATTTCTTTTCATTCCCCCCTTACGTGTTGTTTTTCTCACATTAAGGACAATGTGTTGTCTAAGTATGGGGAGGTGTGCATTGTATTTTTTTTATCATGGATGTGAATTTTGCATGTCGTATGTTAGTTTTTTCTTAAGGTTCATGGTGTGAATGTGTCAATGGCTAGGACTTAATGGAATTGGTTTAGTTTTGATCATAGTCTTTTAAGTTGTAAAGATTTATTAGCTTATGCAATTCGTGTTTTAGGTATTTTGTGTTAAATATGCATGTTAATTAGGATTTGACGTTAGTTTTCTCACCTGAGGAAACTTGTTACATACATTTATAGTCATAGGTCAATTAAATAAGTAGCGTCATTAGTATCTTTTCATGAGGATTACTAGTTAAAGAAATGAGGTAGGCAATCAAATGTGAGAAAAAATGTGTATATCTTAAGCAAATAACTATATCGCTGGTCTTCGGGTTATAAATAGAGCTAAGAGTCAGTTGAGAATGTGATATGGTTTAGTACTAAGGGGCCATTCATCACAAATGTTTTCCTTCACATCAAAAGGCTAAAATGACATTCCAACCAAGCCTATTAATAAATATGAGTTAGTTGAGTAATTAGGGGACATTCATCACAAATGTTTGCCTTTGCATCAAAGGACTAGGTCAATATTAAAGAAAATTAGCAAAATGGTTTTTAATAAATAAATCCTACCGATCTTTGAGAATAACATGATTTTTCATGAAAAGATACGTAGTAATGTTTACAATTTCAATTGACTATTGATTATCAATGTATGTATGCAAGTGCTGGGGGTGAGTGAATATGACATTAGGGTATTGATTAGTATGTATATTTAGTCCAAAGTTTTTATCCATAGATTGCTTAAGTTAATAAGTTAGAAAAACTTGAAGTATTGTGTTTGAAGTTAAATTAGTTTTGTGAAGTCGATGCCATTATGTCATTATGTGCTATTGTTTGATGTATTTGAGTTTTTTTTTGTTTTTTCTTGAGGATAACCAAATATTCAAGTATGGGGATGTTGATAGTTGTTGTTTACATTATGTTTTAGTAAGTGTTTTAGTGTTTTTTTAGGTGTTGATTAGATGATTTACGTATGTTTAGGTTTAGAATTTTGCCAATGTGATTATGTGTTTATGTTTTTTAGTGTTATGTAGTTCAAAGCATATTATTGGACTTAAATTCTATGCATTTGAGGTATTTTGATGTGTTTGTTAGTGTTTGAGATCAAATGAAGAAGATCGAAGGAAGTTGGAGAAAGCTTGGAGAAATTTCAAGAGTCACGATTGTAACATTCCTGCCATGGTCGTGACAAAAGTGATCCAGCCGGGGCCATAATCATGACACTTTTGTCATGATCTTGACAGAAGGGAACAACATCAAGTCATGATCATGACAGAATCCAAATTTCAAGGGTCACGATTATGACATCCCTATCATGATCGTGACAGACGCGCCACAAATGTGAGGATCTCTTTTTATTTTCATTTTTAAAGGGGTCTTTTTGGACTTTTTG
Source organism: Erythroxylum rufum (assembly GCA_027478365.1). Taxonomy (NCBI): domain Eukaryota; kingdom Viridiplantae; phylum Streptophyta; class Magnoliopsida; order Malpighiales; family Erythroxylaceae; genus Erythroxylum; species Erythroxylum rufum. Next base: position 4,228 of record JANIHZ010150485.1, read on the forward strand.
GCTTGAGTAAAACCTAATTTTTACCTTAAATGGCCCCAATACTATCTAACATCATTAAATGACCTTAATCATGAGAGCCTCCATTTTCCACTTTGGGAAAGAAGATAAGGAAGAGAGAATAAAGAGAGAAGAGAAGAAGGATCTACAAGAGCTATTGTCCAACCACTCTAGCCATCCATTCCAAGTTATTTTTATAATCCTCTTGTTCTTTATTTCATCTAACGTATGATTTGGATATTAGGGTGTTGAATACATTGTTAAGGATGTTCTAACTTCACTTTGGGATTGACATTAAATCATTTTGTGGCCTATTTGCTTTTAATGTTAATGAAATCGTTTGGGTATTTTGATGTTTGTGATTTTTACATACTTTGGTAATAAATTGAGAGATTGAACCGATAATAACATGATTAGGTTGGGTAATGAGAATTAACAACTAAATAGATCATGTAAACATCAAGTCTATAATTATACAAAGAGAGATCTTGTGTAAGGACCTGATTGTCTAATAGATTGTTGAAGAACTAATTAGAGACGTAGGCTATTTTTGTTAATTGAGAAATTGAGAAATTAGAATTTGGATTCAATTAGGGGTTATTAACTAGCGTTTAATGATTATATCTCGAGAAAGAATAATCAACCTTTCGGGGATTTAGGACAATTACCAATTACATCAAAAGTGATTAGGGTAGCTAAATGATGATAGATAAATCATATCTTCTCATAATTGTTTGATCTTTTCTTGTTGCGATATCTCAATTGTTAAGTGGCTGTGCTCTATTTTGATCTACTTGTATTAATTTTGTAATTTCCATTTCAATTAATCCATACTCAATTGCTTAATTTTATGTTTAGTTTTAGTTTCATTTTTATCACATTTTTAGACCTTAGACAAAGTTAGGATTTAATTAATTTAGCTAATTCCTCTTGGGACTGACATCTTAACTACTACGTTGACAATCCTTGCACTTGCGAAACATTGATGGTTTTATAGAATTAAAACTTGCTCAACACAAATCACAAATTCAGGTGTTTTTGGAGATATATGGTTACCTATACGACTGTGTATATTCTAAGAGCTTTACTTACCATAAAATGATGTTATTAGAGGAAGAGCAAAAGGAGGTGATTTTTAGAGCATTTTTAGTCATAAAAATACAAAGAAGAGGTAGTTTTGCGTAGAGGACGAGGAAAACACAAAGTTTATGTCATAAGATCCGATAGATAGCATCATTTAATCTAAATTACGAAAAGATTCATTATAGTATAATATGATTTCTTTTATTTCTATTTGTTCTTTTAAATATTTCTTATTGGTTTTATCTTCTATATGCAGGAACTGAATTTATTATTGCGTAGGTGTGATGAACCTTAAGTTGTGATGGCAGTATCATTTAATCTTTTCTTCGATGCAATTTTATTGATTGATTTATTGTGATTCAATTAAGTGTTATATCCTTGATCTAATATATTCGAAATATTAGTTCACTATTTGATTTCATATGATTGAGATTGAGAAATCCTTTTATGTGAATAGATATAACATAATTGGAATAAGTTATATGTAAACCTAGAGATAGGTCAACATAAATTCTTTGGATTAGGATCAAACCTAATAGTGAAATTCACAAATCAATAATACAATCCTAAGGGTTTTAATTAGAAAAAAGATTTCAGCTAATCAATCGAGGGTTAGTTGTTAATATTCTTGAGAAAGATATTAACAAAAGATAGGAATTTCTATGGTTTAATAATCAATAATTTAATTACATGATAAAGGGTGGGTTAATATTTAAGAATTCTTAGGGGGATTCATCACCTAGGTAGTATTTACTTGATATTGACTTTTCGTAGTATTTTCCTTTGTCTAAGTTCATTTTTATGTCAATTATAGTTTCATTTCTTTAGATTTAATTTTTAATTAAGTTCACAATTTGTTTCAATGGTTAGATAATATAAAAAAGGGTTAATATTAGTACTTACAATCTTCGTGGGATCGACCTATACTTTCTAGTGTTAGCTATAGTTACACTGTGCACTTATGGCTAAAATTGATAAATCTTTATAAGCATAGAAATCATCAACCAAGTTCTTGGAACCATTGTTGGGGATAATAATATTAGGAAAGACTAGCTTTTGTTAATCTAGCCATTTTTATTTTATTTTATTAACTCTTTGATTTTCTTGTTTCTCATAAATCTTGACTTTTTGATCAATTTATGACCCGAAATAATCTAGCGAGCTTAGTAGATGAAGATCTAGAAATCGAGAGAACTGCTCATAGAAATATCTGTGAAACAAAACTTAGAAAGTTCAAGTCAGATCAACAAATAGAGGAATTGGGAGGTCATATTGATACTGAGGAATCAGGAACTATGGTAGACTAGCCAAGAATGATGTTCAATTATGCTAAACCAGACTTAATAGAAGCGGAGTCCAGCATTGTTTGACCAATTATGAACAAAAACAATTTTGAAATTAAGCTAAATATCATTAAAATGGTGTAACAGTTTGTTTAATTTGATGGACTATAAGATGAGGATCTGAATGCACATATCTCAAACTATTTGGAGATTTTTGATATCTTCAAGATCAATGGGACTAATTACAACGTGATAAGACTATGATTGTTCTCATTTTCATTAAGGGGAAAGGTGAAGAAATGGTTGAACTCTCTACCAAGATCATCACTTACTATATGTGATCAAGTAGTCGAGAAATTTTTATTGAAGTATTTCCCACTAGAAAAGACTGCAAAGTTGAGGAATGATATCTCCTCCTACTCCCATGCTGATTCAGAAGCACTATATGACACATAGGAGAGGTTCAAGGAGATGTTGAGAAAATTTCCACATCATAGTCTACCACTTTGTATGCAGATTCAGACATTCTATAATGAGCTAAATCAGAATATAAGGCAGAAAATAGCTGTAGTAGCTAGTGGTAGTTCAAATAATAAGACACTTGAAGCAGCCCACAACCTTATTGAAGACATGATGATGAACAATTATCAGTGGTGCTCTTTATGAGCAAGACTTAACAAGCTAGTAGGAGTATATAAAGTGGATGCATTGACGCAATTAGCAAACTAGGTAGAAACTCTAAGACAAAAAATTGATAGACTAACTATGAATCCATAATGTCAATTTATGCAATGTGAGGTGTGTAGGCTAGAACATCAGGTCAAAATCGTCAGGCACTACAACCTGAACATGTGGATTATATGAGGAATGTTTTTAAAACCTAAAACAATCCATATAATAATATATACAATCTGGGATAGAGGAATCACCCTAATTTTTCTTGGGGAAATCAAGGATAAGCATGGAATAACCTTCCTTTGGGATTTTAGCAACACCCACCTCAATTTAATAAGTCGCCTCTAAAAGAAATGATGCCTAATTTTGTTTAAGATTTTTGATGCATGAAATCAATGAATAAAGGCTTCTATACGAAACTTAGGTTTTTAGATCATTCAAATCATAAAATTAGTATCTGAAAGACCACAAGGAAGTTTACCTAATACAACTGAAACAAATCCTAACAAACGTGTAATGGAAATCACCATTAGGAGTGGAAAAGAGTTTCAAGACAAAAATAAAACCTAATAGAAGAAAGATAATGCCAGGAGTTAAATAAAAGTTGAAGGTGAAGGTCACCTTAAAAAAGTTAAAGAATATCAACCTACCATCCCTTGTCCTACTAAAGTGAAGAAAAATCTAATAGATGCACAGTTTAGTTACCTTGAATTGTTTAATCAACTCCAGATTAACTTACCCTTTGGTGAAGCCCTTATGTAGATGCTGCAGTACTTGAAACGTTTGAAGGAGCTAATATCAAACAAAGAAAATTTGGACCAGTTGGCAACTGTAACGTTAAGCAAAAGATACTCAAAAATTTTGAAAAGAAGCTACCAGAAAAGATCATAGATTCAGGGAGTTTCGCTGTCTCTTGTCAAATAGGTAGTTTTAAAATAGATAAGGTTGTAGCCAACCTTAGGTTGGTATTAACATAATGCCTTACTTATTATTGAAGAAACTAGGATTAGGTGAACTAAAACCTACTAGGATAAGTGTACAACTGGTAGATAGATTGGTCCTAGGGGCATTGTAGAGGATATTTTTATTAAGGTTGATAAGTTTAACTTCCCAGTATCAGTTTGTAATTCTTGATATAGAAGAAGATGTAGAGATACTCTAGTCCTTGGTCGAACCTTTTTGGCAATTTCTAAGTTAATTACCTATATTAGCGAAGGAAAATTAATATTAGGGTGGGGGGATAAAGAGGTTGAATTTAAAATGTCTAATGTCATGAATCCTAACCTTGAAATTATCGATGTTAATGAATCTAGTGAATCATGTACTAATTCTTTTTTGATTATTTTGTAAGACTTTACCTTTACAAGTTCCCTAGAACTTTTGCAAGTTCAAGGCAGTAAGAAAAAGAAAAAAAATGTAGCAAGAGGTAATAACACATAACTTACTTAGAGGTTATGGAACCAATGGTAAGATGACCACAATCCAATTCTTATAAACTGCCTTGAGCATGAAAGTTACATCGAGTTACCAACATTAAACAAACGCTACTTGGTAAGAAACCTAATAATTATGTCAGGTTTCATTTTTATTTCATTTTGTTTCCATTTTTTGTGTTAGAATGGGACTTTATTTCATTTTAATTTATGTTATTTTTATTTCCATGTTTAATATTTATTTTCTTTTATCTTTTTATCCCTTTTATTATATTTTGCAAGGATGATTGTATCTAATATTGGATAAACCCTTCATCAAATTCAGAACTTTGTAATTCTTATTACTCAGGGCAGTACCAATTCTGACCTTTTCTTACTTTTATGTGTTCTATTGTTATTTTATTTTAATGTGCTTATATCCTGTACATTGGGGACAATGTACAGTTTTAAGTATGGGGAAGAGATTTCTTAAGCTTGTTATAATTTTTATTATTAAATCTTATTAAATGATATCTAAAATTAGTTAAAATTTTTCCAAAACACTTTAGATTGTTATTGATTATTGAATTGAATTAGTATGCAAAAGGATGAAAGTTAGAATATATTTGCTTTTATAAATCATATTTTAGTAATCATTGAGATAATTAAGTTAAATAAAATTTGGATATCATTTATGCACATAAAACCCTTTTGTGAACTTTTGTGCCTAAGAGCAAATGCATCATTATTTTAAGCTCTTTTATTCTTTCATATGTGTAAACATGCATAGTTGGATAATTTTAGAACTTGTTTTTATTATTCATATTGAGACCACATTTGTTAAATTAGAAGCATTGAAATAATAAACGTATTTAGATTATACCTTTGTTTAGCCTATTTTCTTAGATAATTATCCCACTATATTTTATCCCTTAGGAGTAACCAATTTAGCCTTTTCATTGATTATAACCACATTATTAGCCTTTACCTTATCTTTTTTGAAGATTGAATAAATGGTTTGGCTCATTTGACCTATTATGTGTATTGTGCAAAGAATTTGAAGAAGATAGGGAAAACTTATTCTTTCAATGCAGATACTCAAAAGCTATATGGAGCAAAATCTTACACATGCTAACAGATTACTATTCTTTTTATGATTGGCTAACTACTGTTAATTGGATCACTTGTACTACAAAACAAGGGAGCCAGGACGAAACATTGTACAAAATATCTTTTACAACAATAATTTACTCCCTATGGAAAGAAAGAAATAGTAGGATTTATAAGGGTGAGGAAGTAAACAAGCATTAATTAGTTGTAGATATCATCAATTAGATCAAAGCCATTATGATTGCAAAATCTAATCAACAAGCACTATCTGTAGGAATGAGAAATTAGATGGATTTTGTAACTCTTGATTTAATCTATTCATATGTTCTTGTACTATATACTATTTTATGAACTCATTGTAATGATGAGCTAGCTTTTCCTTTACCTTATCATTTTTGAAGCCTTTTTATTATTTTGAACCCTAAAGGTTACTTACATTTCCTTGATTTCTTAAAACTTGACAATTGAAAAGGTCCAATATTTCTTTAATTGTTGGTGCATGATGAATGTTCACATGATTTAAAAAAAATTGTGTTTCGAGCATAAGAAGAAAAAAAGGTGTTAAAATTATGGTACTAATGGACATAAAATGTGAGGGACCTATAGTGTGAAGAAATAAGTTTCTTGTAAATATTTTTGTAAATTTCTTTCAATTTTATCACCCTTTTATTATCCTTGTCATACCTTACCTAAAACCCATTAAACCTTATAACATGACCTTTTGATTTTTGTTTCTACTTTATTTATAAGTAGTGGAGATATGATTTTATTGCAAGCTTATGGTTAAGAATTCTTCTATGCATTGATTTGAGAGTTTTACATTTTCACCTGATAAGTAGAAATTATAAAACATTTTACACCCCTATTTTATTTACGCATCACATTTGGCTTAAATTAATGCATTTTCTTATTAATTATTCAAGCTGTTTATTTATATATATATTTTTCTAAAAATGGTTTAAATTGTATTTTCTTATAGGCTTGCTGGACTTAAAGAAAGGAATTTGGCCCAAAATGAAGTTCAACCAAGCAAAAAAAGAAAACCCAAATAGCAGAAAGAAAACCTAAGACCTAACACTTCACCAATAGAAGTAAGCTATACAAAGTGCCCAAAGCAGCAACAAAACAGAAGCAAAATGACATAGCAGAGGGATAGTCTAAAACAACATAGCAACATATAAAATACAAAATCCAACAGCCAAATGAAAGTAAAACGCAACATCCAAAGGAAATAAAACATAACACAAATAAAGAGGAGCAAAACCTAAAACTAGAGGAAGCAAAATGTAGGACAAAATGGAAAAAACATAGCAGTGAGGAAGAGACCAAAATGATGTAGCAACGTAAAGGAAAAGAGGAACAAATTAGAGGAAACAACAAAACACAACTTAGTATAGAGGAATAAAACATGCAACAGTATTATAAAAAAATGTGCAACAGAACTAGTGGTTCACCCAGCATCTTTATGTCCATCATATCTCTTTAAAATGGAGAAGATAAGGGGAAGCCTATTCTACATCTAGCAATGTACGAGTATGGGAGACATTATTGATGCTATAAAAAGGCAACAACTTGGAAAGAGAAAGACAAACAAGGAATCACGAAGAAGGGGTTGGTCCGAGAGATTTGACACTCTTCCAAGGTAGGTTTTCAAATTATTTTGTTTTATAGGCATGCATTTAGTTTTCATTACCACAGTAAAGGAACAACAAATTTTAACATTATGGTTAAAGGATTAGCAAGTTGCATAGATTATTTTCTTTAACAAAATAAGTTTTAAAACTCGTTTGTTTAATTTAGGTTCACACTTGAGAGAATTAACCCTCATTTGATAAATTTAGTTTATAAGCAATTGTAAGTCTTATTCTAATTCTACTAACATGGCATTAAGGTTAGAGTTTTAATCAACTTAACAATGTCTAGTGTCTTCGGTGATTTTCATCTACTTTTGATTACGGGAGAAATACTTAAGGTCAGATTGAAATTTTAATTTCCTATGAAAATATTATTTTTAATAATCAAATGCCCCTTTTAGACAAAATCATGGTTATTGGGGAAGCACTTAAGGGCAGGGTACCAAGTACTTGTTTGAGATCATAATTAAGGTGAGAAGATGAACCAAGCACAAAGGGTGATGTGCCTATTGTGTTAGGAACTAGTGTTTAAAAAAAAACTTTAATTCAAGTTAAACCAAGGTGTTTTGTATGTAAAATTAATATGCTGACATTGTTTATAGACCAGCTTTATTAAGATGAGGTGTGAATGTCTCTAAAGTGTGAGGTTAAAGTTGTACTTTTGAAGATGGTTTAAAGATGTTATATTGATGATTAAACCAATTGTGAACATACTAAGAAATTATGATTTTCGTAAAATAAATTTTCTGAATTGTTGTTCAGTTATTCTTAATCTAATTTCTTTTTTGTGAGGTATGGTGGTAAATTAGAATCATATTTTGCATTATAATGCTATTTTGATCGAGGACGACCAAAAGCTAAGTATGGGAGAATTTGACAAGTAAAAATTATAGAATATTTTACACCCCTATTTTATATTATTTATATAGCACATTTGGGTTAGATTTTTGCATTTTTATTAATTATTCAAGTTATTTAATTTTATAATTTATTTCTAAAAGAGTTCAAATTGTATTAAGTATTTTCTTATAGGTTTGGTGGACTTAAAAAAAGGAATCTAGAAGAAAATTTGGCCCAAAATGAAGTTCATCCTAGTAGAAAAAAGCAAAAAGCAAAAAGCAAACCCAAAACCCAGTCTACTTCACCATCAGAAATAAGCTGGACAAAATGACAAACCCAAAGTAGCAAAAAATTAGAAGCAAAACGACACAGCAGAGGGATAGTCCCAAACAACACAGCAGCTAATAAATCCAAAATCCAGTACCCAAATGAAAGTAAAATGCAGATGTTAAAGGAAATAAAACGTAGCAAAAGGCAGAACCAAAGGAAGTAAAATACATTAACGAGGAAAAGACCAAAATGACCTAACAATGTAAAGGAAAATAGGTGAAAAATACAGGACCAAAGGAAGCAGCAAAATGCAACGTAGCAGAGAGGAGTAAAACATGCAACAATAATAAAAAATGTGCAACAAAACCAGTGTCAAGGGGAGAAGGGGACTCACCCACCCGATGACTTTATCTCCATCATATATCTTTGAAATAGAGAAGAACAGTGGAAGCTTATCCCAAATCCAATAACGTGTGGGTATGGGAGACCTTCTTAAGGCTATAAAAAGGTAGCAGTTTGGAAGGAGAAAGACAAACAAGTAGTCACACGAAGAACGGACTGGTCTAAGAGATTTAACACTTTTCTAAGGTGGGTTAAAGCTAGGAATCATTCTAAAGAGTGATTAGGGTGATAGGGAACCAATTACCTTTTGTTTAGAGCTGGTTCGTGACTGATGGAGGAAGAAATTCTAGACCTTTAGGGCTAGTTCAAGATTTGTGAAGTCAAAGTGTAACATCCCGTTCCCATATTAAGAGTTAGAACCCAAAAATACGGTACATATGAGATCAATAGTAGATTAAGAAAAATGCATTTTCATGCTCATGCATATTGTTAGCTTACACACACATGAATTTGAATTTTTGCACACATTAAAATGACTGTATATGCATTCATTGACATTCAGGATATAATTGATTGATATATGTGAAAGGTGATTTATATTGAGAATTTGTGATTTAATTGTATGGAAAACTAAATCGGAGAGTGAATTTATGGATTTAGAATTTTTTAGGAATATTTTTAGGAGAAATTTTCGAAATTGTTGGATATTATTGGACTAGGAAAAATGCCACTTGGCAAGTAAATTGATGAATGGAAATAAAGATGAGAGTTAAAGGATATCGAAGACTTTTAGAGATAATTGGAATGAAAGGATGGGAGATATGGGACTAGTTCAATAAGAACTTAGTTAGAGCCTTAGATGTTAGATAAGTGACAAGTGTCTCTTATCTAGTTCAACTTTTAGCATACAATTACTTTGAAAGACCAAGTCACGTTTTTCTTAACTTTGAAAGACCAAGCCATATTTTTCTTAACTTTGAAAGACCTAGTATTGTTCTTGTCTTAAAAATATCTTCTTCGTGATTTTCTTCTTCGAGCTTGTTCCTTTACACAGAGTTTTTCATCAAACATTCACCAAAGTTAAATCTTGCTTTCTTCTGTCTATTACCACTCCTACTTTGTTATCTATTTCTTTTACCTCATGAAAAACCTAACCCAAACCACCTTCAAGATGATGTACGTGGCTGCATGAGGAATTAGGCCTTCTTGAGATTTTGATGAATTTGGAGTTTTAACAAGTATCTTGTTAATCCTTTTGAGTTGGTGGTTTATGAAACAAAATGGTGATTTATTTTTCATTTCATGATCATAAGAAAATGGTTATTTTCATGAACACCGTAGGTTTAAGATGAAAATATGGATTTTTGGTTTTTACGTATTTGATGATAAAAATGTTATGAGATGGTGTTAAAATGAATTTTGGAGTTGAAAGATCAACGAAAAGGTGTATGGAATTAGTGCAGGAATTTATGAAAGTTGATATTTATATATATGCTCTGTTTTTCTTTTCAGTTGTATATGTGAGTATTTTGGATGTTTTGAGAAATGACCTCTAATAAGTTTAGAGGTAAGAAATAGGTTCAAGTTAATGTCTAGATATGAGAAAGAATGATAAAAATGGAAGTTAGATAAGCAAATGGAAAATGTACAAGAGATGAAAAAGTGCAGCACTGAAGAAATGAAGAAATGCAGGAAAGTGAAAATGTGTGAATATGAAATGTTTTTTGATATTTAGTGTTAATCATCATTTTTAATTTGTTTAATAATGAGTTGAGCTGAAATAAGAGTCGAAAATGAAATTTAGAGGAAGAAAACTAGGAGAATGCAGAAAATGAATATGTAGAAAAATGAAAGAAGAAATGCATCAGTGGAGAAAACGCAGAAATGAAGAAGATGAGAGAATGATTTTTTTTTCTGGTTTTGGTGTGGATGAGAAGTAATGGATTTTGGATTTTTTTTTGAGTGGTTTGAGTTTAGTGGAAGTTGAAAATGGAGTTAATATAAGTTAGAGATGTTGGTTAAAAAAAAGGGAGAAGAGAAGAAAATCGCAGTGTCTGAAAAGAAGAAGAATCGCGATTGTGCAGCTTTGGGAGAGGAAGTGGGAAAGCGCAATCGTGCAGCTGGAGACTCACGATTGTGCTTCTACACGATCGCAACTTTGATAGGTGAGTGAAAACTTGCGATCGTGCTCATGCACAATCGCAACTTTTGAGCAATCTGCAAGATCGCGACTTCTTTGGCTGGAAAAAATTTTAAACCTCTATTGATCTTTTAGCCAGATCTTGTTCTCCCGACCTCCAAATGACATGGGACTTAAACCATTAGATTTGAATCATGTTGTTCTACTTCTCCACCAAAAATTATAGCCATTTGAAATCATTTGGAATAGATTGAGTGATAAATGAGGGACGAAAATGATGAAAAGTTCTGGAAAATGACCACTAGAGTATTTTCATTAAACTTGCTTCCGTATTTTGAAGTTATCTTGTTCCATAGTTATCGAATGGAATGATTTTTAATTTGGAGTAAACTAGAGACATAGGACTATAAATTTTCTGAAGAGATTGAATTTTTTTTCTGTCTCTAAAATTTCATATTTTGAATTAAAGATGATTATATAATGCTATTTTAGTTTGTGAACAGTTCAAAATGGTTGGGGTATAACTTTCAGATTACTGAACCAAATTAAATGATTTTGGCGTCATTAGAAATGTAAAATATAGGAGAACAATTTTCTAGAAGAAAGTATTGCTAAATGACTTCATTTTAAATGTTTGATTGATCGTGAACAGTGACCCGAAAGAGAGCTCTGGAAAAAATTCTGGAAATTTGTTAGTGGGTGTGCATGGCTGTGAGTTAAGGTGCACGACTGTGAATTGTTGGTGTGCAGGAGCGTGAGTTATGATTTCACATCCGTGACTTAATTTTTTTGGACTTCACGACCGTGCATAACATTAGTGCAGAGCCATGACTTAATTTTTTTGGGTCAATCTTTGCACACCGAACATCCTTCCTTCTTTTGCCTATAACCTCTTCTCGAGACGTCCAAATGAGTTAGGAATGGAGATTCTAATGGTCTTATTAAGCTATAAACCATAAGTATAAATGATACTTGTGTGAGTTTGGAGAAGGCATGATCTTGTAATGTTGAAATAACATTAATGAATGAGTTGTTGATATCAAAGTACCAAAGGTATAAGTTTATTCGGAATAAAGATATTCATATGATCGTAGCTGTGATTCAAAGGAGAGGAGTAATGAGTATCAAGTTAAAGTGAATGAGAAATTGTTATTTGTGAGAGCAAATAATGCTATAAATGAAATGACGAGTAATTGAGTTATAAAATGCAAATGTGGATATCGTGTGAAATTTGATAATATACCCGAGATTGTCATTGAGCATGCATTATGCTTATTCTGTATACACATTTATGCATAAATGAATGCTTATAATTGTGGAAAGTTATTAATGTGAGTGTGTGCAATATGTGTATTGCATAATTTGGATGTGTAGGATAAACGTCCACATTCAAATGTTTCTAGATCTTGGAAGCAAATGCTAATCTGGAGCGTACTGTGAGTAGACCTAAATGGTCTCATTTATTGTTTGTTCTGATTTCAATTTTTGCATTGAATGATTACTGATATGATTATTATGCAATGTGAATATGATTAATGTGAATGTGCTGATTCTGGACATTGAATGTCTGAGGATCTTGTTAAATGTGAGAACATTGAAGTGCTCCTTATATGTGAATATGAAAGAAATATGTGTTTTCTCAACTTAATTATTGAATGCCGGACCAAGATCCGATGATGAATATGAAAGTGATTGTGAATCTGAAATCATGAGATTGATTGAAAATATGAGAATGTGGTGCATTCTATTATATGAATGCATGAAACATAAATGCAGTTGTGACTGAAGTAGCCACCGAAAAAGAGCTTAAAGCTCAGATTGTGAAAAAGAGCTTAAAGCTCTCTGAGCTTAAAGCTCATAAAGTATATAAGAGCCAAAGGCTCACTACGTAAAATGAGCCCAGTATCCCCAACAGATACAGGACAGTTATCAATGAGCCCAGTATCCGTAATAGATACGGGACAGTTTAGGCACTCGGTCAAAACAAAGTAACAAATTGAAAGTGAGTCTTATGTTCACTGCATATGCATTATATGAATGATTATAATGGTTTGAATGACTTCTGAATGTGATATGGGTGGAATGTAAAATGTGAAATGATCGATTAAGTGTATGTGATTCAATATGATTAATAATGAAATGATGTGGATTATGTGAATATGTGAATTGTATATGTTATGTGATGAGTGAGCCATCGAGGATGGTCACTCACTAAGTTCGCAAAACTCGCCTAAAATTTACAATATCTTTCAAGCTCAGAAGAGTTACCCCGTTGGGCAAACGTGAGTATAACCACTGCATTCAAGTAAGAGGTAGAGGTTGAGATCAGTTTGCATTTGTGTTTCTATTTATATTTCTTTATTTTTGTATCAGATTGAGTCTTCCGCAATTATTGTATCAATTTGTATATTTTGAAATTTCTGAACAATGCGAATTTGAAATATGAAAGGAGGAAATTGGTTTTAATATATTGTGACTTTCTCTATGATGTTTTACAAGAGAAAGAAGATCAATGATGCCATGTTAAATAAGTGTTATGATTGAACGTAGCGCACCATTGTCATAGGTTATGTACTGGAATGTCCGTAGGGTGTTTCGGTATATACCTTATAGTAACAAGGCCCTACACAAATCACATCCAATGAGTTTTCTTTATGATTTCCTATGCTTAATTGATTCTAATTGTTAAATTTAGTTTAGAGATGCACTTTGAATATTTGGATTATTAATTTTCTGAATTAACTAACTTATCATCGAGTTAATTTAATACTTATGCAATGTATGAATTCTTTGATTTTTGATTCATGTTCTTTATATGATTAGAGACGTCCTTGATTATATGGATGTGATTATTAAAGCATTAATTCATAATGCATTGTATGAGCTAAAATTTATTTGTTCTTCGAATAAATTAGTAGTGGTTGGATGTATCCCTTAGTTCATAATGCACTTAAGTTGGGATTGAGCTAGTTTGATTCTAAAAATTGAAAGGAGACAAGTACGAGCTAGTTGGTTAGTTTTCTACACTTAGCTTGTTAAATAACTCGGATGATCCAAGTATATCAAATTGCATGGGTAAACCAAAAGTGAAACATGCTTGTTCATTTGTAAATATTAGGCTAGATTTATGTTTTATTTCTTTGATTTCTAGACTTGATTTGAACCTTAACCCACCCTCCCACTTTGTATATATGTATTGGATTATTTAAATTCATAGCTTTCGTTATTATGATTGTTTTGGTTTAGGATTTTTCCTAATTTCATGCTTTGCTAGAGATTTCATCAAAACTTTCTAAATTTTTATTTTCCTTTAGATATGCTTCATTATGTATGTTTAATTTCTTCTTAACTCAAAAAATAGGATAGCTTAATGTATTATGCTTAAAAGAACAATGTATTGGATATTTCATATGAATATGTAGATTAATATGGTTATGAAAGATCTATAATTTTTCTTTTGATGGTTCATTAGTTTATCAAAAGTTTGTTTTGTTAGTTGAATTATGTAAAGATATGTGTCTTGATTGAACTAGATATGTAATTTGCCAATTAATTACGTTAAAAGTACTACAAAATGAAACAAGGTTTGTCCTACTGGAAATTGTGAGGATTTGTATAATTTGGTTTCACCATTAAAAATTCAGCAATATATGTTTTGGAGCAGAGAAAATAATTTCCAATTTTTAAATGTTGATTGTATGGTTCTAAGAACGTACTATAAGTTTATTTTCTTAAGTTTTTATGTTGTATCTTACTAATGTGGTTAAAAAAAGACATTATCCATTAATGTGTTAATGGTGTTTATATTTTGTTATGGAATTCCTTTTGTGTGAGCAAAATTATTAGGATGTAATTGTCTCCTTTAAAAGTATTATAATTAATAAACTAAATTAGTAAATTAACTTTCCTTGTGGGATCGACTCTTGTTTGCTCTATACTAAATTGATTAATAAATTTGAAATTAAAATAAAGATTTAATTTGTATACACCTAATGACATGTATCATCACCCTAAACATTTTGAGTGCATTGAGTAAATTCTTGGTGAGAATGTGAAAATTTATGCTTTTTATTTAAAAAAAATTATTGGTGTGTTTATTATTGATATTGACTTATGAACATTAGTTCTAGGATAGCTTTAATCTAATTGTGGATTAATTTGATTGATATGATATGATAATTTATAGTGTGGATGGATAGTTGAGGTTAATAAGGGATGGATGTTTGTAAGATTGATAATTTAGATTATGATTTGCTTGAGGACAAGCAAAAGCTTAAGTGTGAGGATGCTTGATAAATGATTGTTTGACTATATTTATATACCCATGTTTAATGTATTTTGCTTTTCATCTAGTAGTTTTATAGTATTTTTGGTACTTAATTCACTTTAAGTGTGTTTATAGGTGATAATTTCCTTCTTAGATAAAAAGGAGAAGAATTCGGACTAAGATTTGAAGCAACTTGGAGATAAACGACCACATACAGTGACCATGTAAGTCACTGTAAACGTGTGAAAATTAAAAAATATTGTTTCTGGCCATGTATTTTACCCATGTAAGTCTCTTTGTCAGTGTAAAATCGTGATTTCAGGTATTTTTGGAGATACGCATTACCTACATGACTGTGTAAGTGACCGTGTATATCTTAGAAACCCTAACTTTCATTATAAAAGGATGTTATTAGAGGCCAGAACAAAAGGAGGCTAGTTTTAGAGCATTTTTGAGTCATAAGAAACAAAGAGTAGAGGCAATTTTGAGTAGAGGATGAGGAAAATATGAACATTATGTTACAAGATCTAATAAAGAACATCATTAAATCCAAACTACAAGAATATTCATTAGAGACAAAAGGGAGCTTTAGAGTATGATTTCTTTTATTTATATTTATTCTTTTGAATATTTGTTATTGGTTTTGTTTTCTATATGTAGGAACTAAATTTATTATTGCCTAGGTGTGATGAGCCTTATTTTGTGATGACAATATGATTTAATCTTTTCTTCAATGCAATTTTATTGATTGATTTATTGTGATTCAATTATGTGTTATATTCTTGATCTAATATATTCGGAATATTAGTTCATTGATTGATTTCATATGATTGAGATTGAGATTGAGAAATCATTTTGCATGCAAACCTAGAGATAGGTCGACATAAATTCTTTGGATTAGGGTCAAACCATTAGTGAAATTCACTAATCAATAATTCAATTTTAATTTAACTAGAAAGAGATTTCAGTTAATCAGTCGAGGGTTAGTTGTTAATGTAAGTGTACGTCGACTTGCACCATCTGTAAGTCGACTTATGCTTGCTCGGTACTGATAAGTCGACTTGTCCACTGGTGTAAGTCGACTTATGCGTGTACAGTACCGTGAGATTGTTAGAGTAGTGCCCTAAAGGCAATCCCCTTTAGCGCATTTTGTTCATAGTCGTGTACAGACTTTATGAATAAATAAAGCAAAGGCATATTTCATTTATTTGATGTTCATTCTTTTATGAATTGATGTTGATCTTTAATCAAATTAATGAAGTCCATGATATATGACATAACATGAAGGAAATTATGATGTGATCATACTACTGAGATTCCTATCATGTGCAATTATGTCAGTATCTAAATTATCCCTAGTCATAGGATTAATGAGATTGGACATCGTTAATCCGGATAGACTAGCACATGTCAAACTCCTTGATTTGATCAAGCAGTGGATCTCAGAAACTGTAAATATTGAGATATTTAGATTTGACATGTGGATGCTTACTAGTGGTAGTAAGTACATTGGATGACCTGCCATGAGATCATCACATGGGTGTTCTATTATAATGTCAGTGATAATCTCATCATAGCAATGGTGCAAGTATCCTTCGACTTGAGGTACTCAAGGATATCTTGGATACTGATCCTGTGCTTTGACTCCATTCCTTGTTGCCTTCCAGAGGTCGCTCATAGGGTGGTGCTTGGGTACAGTTTGAGGTATTCGAAGGTAATTGAGTAGCCAATAAAGGATTCACCACTTCTGGAATAGCAGAAGAGATACCCATAGCATCTTGTCAGGATCATTACTTGGAAGTCTCTGGCGCCGGAGCACACCCGTGTCATGAAGAGTGTCTTCATGGACATATAGAGTAATGAGTCCGGACGAGACCCGATATCACTTGGGCTAGACACAGTCTAGTAAGAGTTGACACTTTGACCATACTCATAACCAAGTGGGGTATAGGATGGTGAAAGGACGAATTGCACGGTAATTGTCT
>JANIHZ010150486.1:0-10288 GCA_027478365.1 Erythroxylum rufum
GGAGAAAGCAAAGAAGAAGAGAGAATAAGGTGAAAAACAATGAAATAAGCTTTGGTCTTCTAGAGTGTCGTGGATGAGGGGAGAAAGACAAGAACATTTAATGGTAAAGACACTTGTCATTTTAATAAGAAAAAGACAAAACTTCCAAAAAGACAAAACTTCCATTAATCTCATT
Organism: Erythroxylum rufum; assembly: GCA_027478365.1. NCBI lineage: Eukaryota > Viridiplantae > Streptophyta > Magnoliopsida > Malpighiales > Erythroxylaceae > Erythroxylum > Erythroxylum rufum. The sequence continues at coordinate 176 of JANIHZ010150486.1, forward strand.
TAATAAAAGAAACCCTAATATACTTTATTTTTAATCCATCCAATTCCAATGGCTCCAATTTCAATCCCAAAATCATTTATCCAATATTCCAGTGCCATGGGGCAGAAATTCTCGGTACCGGAAACCAATCGGTCCGCCACCTGGTGATTTTTTTCCAGTTCGGAAATTTTCCCCGGAAAATCCCAGAAAACTACCGAAAATGCCCCAAAAATGTAAAACATACAAAAATCACTCCAATTTATTTTTCAAGCACAAATACCATTTTTTTTTCACAACCAAATCACATTTAGGCACATATACCAGGAAATGTCATGAATGCATGTACAGTCATTTTTATGTGCAAATATTTCACTATTCACGTGAAAGAATATGCATGTATATTGCACAACAATCTAAACACTCTAGCCCTTTCCAAATTACTATTCTACCCTTCCCATCGGGGGTGGGATGTTACATCCAAGGACCAAAAAGGAATGATTCCACTTGACTTGGTGATAGCCTTACCAGCATAGATTACCATCCTCACCAAGCAGTTGAGTAACATGCAGGGGGCTTCTTCATCCACAATTAAGTCTATGCAATTACAATGTGACTTATGTGGGCAAGACAATCATAGTATAGTTGAATGCTTCTTGCTGGGAGCGAGTGGTATAGAACAAGTAAATTACTTGGGTCAGCCATAATGAGGTAACAATCCATACTCTAATACTTACAAATTTGGGTGGAAAAATCACCCAAATTTTTTTTGGAGTACTAACAATGCAGGTGGCCAAGTGATAACACAAGGACCTCCTAGATTTCAACAAGATCGACTTAGGTATTTGGAGAAAAAAAATGGATAAGTTAATGGATGTATTGGGTTCAAAGTTCTCAAGCTAAGAGGAAGGCCAAAGAAGATAAGAAGAGATTCAAAAGAGAATAGAGGCAAAGTTTGACCAGATTGCGAAGAACCACGCTTCATCCATCCATAACTTGAAAGTACAGGTATGTCAACTTGCTAATGCTTTGTCTTCTAGGAATGCAGGAAGCTTACCAAAGAACACTGAGGCCAATCTGAAGGAATAACTCAAGGCAATCACACTTAGGAGTGGTAAGCAATTGGAGGAGCCAAGTGTTCAAAAAGATGGCTAACAAAAGGAAAATGTAGAAGAGAAAGAAGAAGAGAAGCCATATGTACCACCACCACCCTACAAGCTTAAGATTCCATATCTGTAGAGGTGAGATAACATCAAGTTGACACTCAATTCTCCAAATTCTTGGAGAAGTTAAAGAAACTTCAGATTAATTTGTCTTTGGTGGAGGCATTGGAATGTATGCCCAAGTATGCGAAGTTTCTTAAGGACATATTGACATATAAACGCACTTAGGAGGACAATCAGACGGTGACCTTGACAGAGAACTGTAGTGCGATCATCACAAGCATAATACCTTCAAAACTACAAGATCTAAGGAGTTTTACTATTCCATATGTTGTTGGTGATTTTGAATTTTCTAAATGCTTGTGTGATTTAGGCGCAAGTATTAACTTGATGCCTTTCTCTATTTTCAGGAAATTAGGGCTAGGAGACGTTAAGCCAACATCCATGCTTATCTAACTTGCAGATCAATCTATCAAGAGGCTATTTGGGGTAGTAGAAGACGTTCTGGAAAAAGTGGATAAATTTATAATTCCTATTGATTTTGTTGTGTTGGATTTTGAAGAAGACAGGAATTGTTCATTAATTTTGTGTAGGCCCTTTATGAATACCAGTAGGGCATTAGTTGATGTGCATGAAGGAAAACTAGTTTTGAGAATTGGTGATGAATAGGTTAAATTCGATATGACTAAATCTTTGAAGAAGCCGGTGGATGGAAGTGCTTGTATGAAAATTGATTTTATGGATGATTATGTAAAGGAAGTTGAGAAGGAAATTGAAAAGGAAGTTGAGAAAGTTGTTGAAGTGCATAGGAAGGAGAGTGTGAGCGAGAAGGAATTGTGTGAGGAGGGTGAGCAAGAGAACTTAGAGAGAGCGGATGCACCCATACCACCCTCTATGGTAAAGCCTCCTACTGTAGAACTAAAATCTTTACCTTCCCACCTGAGATACACATTTCTAGGCAAGGACTACACCCAAACCATCATCATTTCAACCAATTGGATTTTGAGCAAGAAAAGAAAGTGGTAGAAACTATTAGGAAGAAGATGAGAGCCATGGGGTGGCAAATTTCTGATATTAGGGGGATTAGCCCCAATGTGGTGATGCATAGGACAAACCTTGAAGAAGGATGCAAGATAGTGAGAGAGAGGTAAAGAAGGTTAAATCCAAACATGCAAGAGGTTGTGAAGAAGGAAAGGGTGAAGCTTTTATATGTAGGTATTATATACCCAATTTCAGATAGCAAGTATCTTTATGACTCCATTCTATAGTCGTTTCAATTCCTTGTTTGTGTGATGCTTCCTCAGGTAATTGCCTTCAGAACTTACTTTGAATCGATTTAAATCTATTGGATGAAAGTTAAATGGAAATGATTAAGGCCTTCTTGCTTTATCCTTTGGCTTAAATGACCTACCCTTTTTATTATCCCTTACTAGCCCCATTGAGCCTTTAACCTTTTGTTTCTTGAAATCACCCAAATTTAAAACCCACAAACCCTATGGGCTTGCCCAATCACAAGTTAATAGAGTGTTAAGTGATACTTTAGTGTGGAATCACAAGTTAAGAGCACGTTGCATATAGTTGCTATTTTCTGTTTATTGTTTCTTGATTATGAAAAAAGGAAAAAGAAAAGAGAAAAGAACAAAATCAAAAAAAAAAGAAAAAAGAAAAGAGAAGAAAAGAAAAAGGAATAACATGTAGTAGCTTCAATAAATGTGGAGAAGTAGTCTTATTTATTTGCAGATCTTAGAAGTTTATCTTTGTCATCCTTTTATAGACTTAGTAGTTTATAAATGCTTGTGATAAACCCATAAAACCTATTTAACCCACCTTAACCCTAGCCACATTACAACCTGAAACAAAGCCCTTTTGATCTATCCTAATATGTAATCATTGTGGAGAAGAATTGGTGTATTAGCAAGCCTATGATGGTATGGTTTCCTATAGAAAGTTTGAGCGAAACACTAACCATCAAACACTTGAGAGAAATGAGTGAAATCTGTAAGCAAGGTCCATTTTGAATTTATACTTTTCTCTAAGTGATGGTTTAATGGGTTGAGTTTGCTTATGTGCACCAATGAAAATTAGTCATGGTGTGTGTAGTAGCTTGACACTTGAGTTGGCTAAGGTTTGAGGGATTACATGCTTTAATCTTTGTGAAAATGAAGTGATAGAATTTTATTGGTTGTATTTGATCTTTGCTTGAGGACAAGAAAAAGTTTATGTGTAGGGATATTGATAGGTGTAGATTGCATTGTATTTTTATAGGCAATTTGATATATATTTAGTGGTTAATTTGATTGTTTAGTGTGTGCTTAGGTTAAGAATTGCATTAGCTCATAAATATTTATGTTTTAAGTGTTCTTTAGGTGAGAACATGTTTTTGAGCTTCAATTTTATATAGATGAGGTGTCGTGGTGAGTTTGTTAGTGTTTCAGGGCATTCGGAAGAATTTCAGAGGAGACTCGAACCAAAACACGGGGCCACGATTGTGACAGAAGCTCAAGCATATGGCCGCGTTCGTGCACTAAGAGTCACGATCGTGGCCTGTGCATAGACAGATACGGAGTCACTTTCGGATTCGAGTTTTCAAGGGACATTTTGAACATTTCAGACCCCAGAAAGACACTATGGTTACCTTAATTGGAAAAGACTATAAAAGTATAATGATGGAACCCTAGAGGGGAGTCTACATTCAGCCTACATTGGAAACCCAAAAAGAAAGAGAAAAGAATAAGAGGAAGAAGAGGAGGGTTCCGACGCTGAACCTTCCCAGAATAGGTGATCTCCGATGCCGTTGCTTTCCTGAATCATCCAACCTAAGTTTCATTTCCTCCCCATTTATCTTTTTATTCATTTAATGTGTAAGATTGAGATGGTTGTATGGTTATGGATTTTGAGTTGTTAATGATGTTCTAACTTTTCTTTAGGGATTTTGCTTATATTTAATGTTAATTTAGTTGAATTGTGTTTAATTGATTTGGGTGTTGTGATTGATTAATGTATTTGCATGTTTCGGTAACAAACCGAGAGGGTGAACCGAATAAAAATGATTAGATTAGATTAACGAGAGTTAGGCGAGGCAATTTCATAGAGAGTGATCCCATGGAAGATCCGATTGTTTATTAGAGAGCTTTAGAACTAATTAGAATTGTGGTAATTCGTGAATTGAGAGATTGTAAATCTATTATTCGATTAGGGTTTACAATTTAAGGAATGGTTATAACTCAAGAGAGAGTAATCAACCCTACGATCGTCTAGAATCGACACCTCATAAATACAAAAATGGCTAGATTAGCATTAATGATAGGTAAAATCCCCTTTCTCATGGCTTGATTAATTCTCTTAGCAAATTTCCATTATTACATTATTTGTTTGTTGCTAGTTTGTTTGATTTAGTTTACTTTTTAGATTATTATTCGAATTTGATTCTTAAACCAAGCATAACCTGAATTAAGGGGTGCCTAAACCCAATTTCAGTGGGACGATATCTACTTAAGCACCAAACTAAAATTTTCTTTCTTTCCTTTTGTTATTTTCATTGAAATTGATGTGAAATTTAAATTATCAGCTATTTATTGCATTCATGAGTTTCTAATTTCCAAATTAGGTTTTATTTTGAAGTTGATTTATGACTTTGATTTTTATAGATTCAATACAAAATTTTAGTGTTGTGATAATTGTGCATTTTATACTTTGACAATAAATCGAGAGAGGGAGTCAAAAGTCATCTGATTAAATTACATAACTAGAGTTGGTAGTTTAATAATTCGTGCGATAATCAAATCAGCTATCATTCGAAGGAAGATCTTATGTGAGAACTTGATTATTCAATAGATAGCTTCAAATCTAATTGAAAATGTTAGGAAAGTTTTGTGAATCGAGTGGTTGCAAAATGTAGATATTTCATATTCAATTAGGGTTAATTCATTAGGTCTTGAGAGAGAGTAATCAATCCCTTAGGAAATTTAGGATTGACACATAATTGGATCAATTAGAGTTAAGGGAATAAAAGAATGAAAGATTAAATCCTAAGCATTCATCCTTGATCAACCTTACATTATATTGGAAACTCACTTATTATTTGTTAGCTTTAACTTGTGTTATTAATTTCACTCATATCATATTTTATTACTTTAGGCAAAGTTAGGTTCAACTCATTTTATTTAGTTCCTCATGGGATCGATGCCTTTTGGTACTACAAGATACGATTTGTATACTTACAGGTATTGAGAGTTTTAGTAAATATAAAACTTGCTTAACAATGGGTTTGGAAGCCATAATTATTCTGCTATTGAAGTGCTTCCTGTGATTGGTATGCACTTCCCATCCTTTTTGGATGAGCTTTAGTTTGCTTATTTTACTCTCCTTGATTTTTGTCTCCAAAATGGCTATAGATGCTAGGATTTATTTAATTTAGGTAATCCTTTACGACAAGTTTCTTGCCAGGGTTGTTTATCCCCCTTACATTCTAAGCTACTATTGTCATTGGTAAGAGTTAGGAGAATAACTCCTCATTTTCCTCCTAGATCTTCAAGTAATTGGTGTGAACTGAGCAATAGTTTCCATTGCTTCTTACACGTATCCTTCTAGAGCTTTTCGTTCATCTTTACTATTGCTAGTTCTTCCTTGAGAGTTAATTTTTCTCTTATCTTCTTTAGAATTTTCCATTTTGAGACTAGGCCTTAATGATTTAAGAGTTATGTCACATTTGTGTGTTTCTTTCTATTTCTTTTTCTCCTGCAACTCATTTTCAATTCTTGGTTCTTCTTCTTCATCTTTATTTTTTTCTTTAGTTGATTTATGTTCTTTAGTATTGTTGGTAGTTTTCTCTATTGGTCTCCATCCAATTTTGGTCTTTGCTTTAGGCTTCTACTGATAAGATACTACTGCTATTGATTCAGTAATGTTTCCCCATTAATCTAGTCTTTACAACTTTAATTCCTCAGGGAATGCTTTGGAAATTTTCACTTCCACATAGGCCCTAGCATATCCAACCCTTCCTACTTCTACAGTGTTCTTATCTAGGCACAAATGTTTGCCAATAGAGCTTGCTAAATAGCTAACCTTACTATACTCCAATATTCTAATTTGATGTTGTTAAAGTTTTCCTAAACAGGAACTTATTTGATCCAACTTCTATCAAGTTCCATTCTAGGTTTCCAAACTTGCAAGATTAGTAGTTTTCCTAAGAAATGTTAGGGCTGTAGTTCCAAAATTTTGCAAGCAACCATCTCAAATGAAAAGGTAATATGAAGAAGTTTTTTAGATTTATCAGGACTTTTGTAAGGCTATAGGTTCCTTATTTTATCTCTGCGTAGTTTTTCACAGTGAGGAAAGGTGTTATTTTCTCCACAAAATAACCCACTAAAGAGTTCCTCTATTAATTAGCACCATTCTTCAACACCTTTAAAGGAGGGCATACAATTTTAGAGCTATTATTAGATGGGATGTATGATAACTTTGATTTGGTAGCATCATCTCCAATTACACTTAACCATGCTCATGCCTGAGTAAGAGGGGAAAATGGGTCTTTGGCTATTTGAACTCTTAGAGGCTTAGTTGAGGTTGAAAGGGTTCTTTATCTTTCACTAGATGTAACAGTCTCAATGTTTGAAAGGGATCAAGTTCTAAGGTTTTAAACATTAGTTAGTTCTAATGGTAAAAGAAGGATAAGCTAAAAGCGGGAAAGAAGAAATATTATGTAGACATACCTTTTTACCCTAGAGCATTCTAGGGTAATCCAATCAAGAGTTGCAAGGTTGTAGAGGAATAGGAAGAGTAGGATGTGGAGGCAGAAGGAAGATGAGCATAGTGAGCAAATAGGTTGGAGGTAAGTGACAGAAGGAAGTAGTTTAAAGAATAATAGTTTATTCGAGTGAGCTAGTAGCAAGAGGATGAGTAGTTGAAAAGGAAGTTACTTGAATAAGTGGTGGAAGTAATAAGAAGGAGGAGCACTTCCATTGTCACCACTTTAGCTAAGGTTTTGATAATTTTTTATTTAGGGAAACCAAATATCTCCTCCATAATAAAATCATTTAAATAACATAGGTTCCCTTTTAATCTAATTCAAAAATTATCTAGCTTTTTAAGCTCATAACTCAATGTAGTGTATAGTTCAAGAGTTAATTCTTCGTATACAATATAATCACTATGAATCAATTTATCGCAATGAATTATAGCATTTAAAGATTCAAATTTGTTTTCAAACCTAAATCCTCCAATATTTTTAAATTAAAATATCTAGGTGCAACTATAGTTTTGGATTGAAGTTTTTAGAACTTCTGACCTTCTTTTTGCGAGAAAATTAGGAAATGAGTGCCAAAATTAGTTTCCAAATTGCATGCATCACTTTCAAATACCTTCTTTTTTCCCTTGGGTTCGAACTTGCATGCAAGTTGTTTCACTTTTGGTGCCACCGTGTTAGAGAACTTGCAAAATAAGCATAAGAACACAAAAAATGTAGGAGATAGAATGTAAAAAAATTTCTTGCAAAACCCACAAAAAGATATTTTATAGTGTAGGAATCACTACATTTGAAGGTAAAAAATGTCAAAATGGAAGAAAAGTGTGAAATCTTTGTGAAATTTGAGTGAGAGTTGAGAGACAGAAAGAGAAGAGAGAGTAGGGCTACCAATTAGAGAGAGAAAGATAACAAGAGGAAAGAAGAAGAGTGATATAAGTAGTCTAGGGTTTTCAGTAGGGGAGAGGTAAAATAGGTAATTCATGATTGTGAATCCATGCACGATTTTGCATCCTAGAGGCATAACCTTCTGGAACGATCGTGCATAACTATATATAATCGTCTATTGGATGCACGATCTTGCTACAAGGTTACTCCTCCAATATCATGCACCATTCATTCACGCGATCATGTATCCTCCTAGATATTTTCCCTAACCATTTGACACTCTTCAAATTATGAACATTTATCAATCAAACTCACTCAAATAAAACCATAAAAGTAATGCACTATCATGCAAAAAAGTACAAAAAAACTAACTAAAACATAGCATGCCAACAAAGATAGTTTATAGAAATATATTCCACATTCTAAATTAAATAAAATCAATTCATATAAAAATAACCACTAGGGCTTTCCCTTTCCAAACATAGAAAAGTGTTTTAGCCTCTAAACACATTCAAAAAATGAAATTAAAAAACTAAAAATAGAGAAATTATGTAGAAATAAATCTAATTGAACTCCCTATGTCCATTAACATCTTGATCAACTAAGACTAACCCTGGCTTTTAGAGAGGAAAGGAAGTTTCTTATGCGTTTTCTCTAAAGACAACTAAAGTCCTATATAAATTAGGATTTATGCCGTTAAATATGTTTTACTCTGCGTACTTATGATTTGTCCTATAATCATAGCCCAGACCATGAGCCTTCAGTGTTTCCTCTGGGAAATAGGCATGGCCTCTAGCATGATTGTAGCTCCAAATTGTGGATCTCACTATTTCTTGAAGATGATATACAGACTTCAACACAACCATGTCCCTTAATCATGGATCTCACTGTTTTCTTGATGACTTACAAATAGTCTCCTATATAGTTATGGATAAGGTGTTTCACTTAATGCACCTGATTCTTCTAGGGCACAAGCTGGCAGATGAGCATGGGTTACATGATGGTCCTTTAAGAATTACTAATTTCTTCATGTTGTAACTTGGAATTACCCTCATTTTCAAATTTTAATTTTCATAATTACCTAAAAATATATATATAACAAGTAGAAAGGCAATTTAGCATTAAAAAATAAAATACTTAATAAAATATATGCATATTCCATGAACATTAGTTTCTAAACATAAAATTGGCACAAAAATAAGTTAACAAATAAAATAGTAATAAGATACCTAGAAGACTTCTAAATTAATTATTAATTCTTATAAAATGTTTTTAAAATTTGATGTAAAATATAACCATCTCACTTTATTGAGAACGTGCTACCATTCTTTTGTCTTTTGTACTAGCAGCCTATTAAGAGTCCTATCATTCCTTTTATGTCTTTTCTTTTAGTAGCTCATTAAAAGGGTTGTATCTTCTTTTTTAGCAACTTAATCATACAACTGTTATTTCTCTTTTGCCTTTTCCGCTAATAATCTATTAAGAGCATTGTTACCCTTCTTTTGTCATTTCTTCTAGCAATATGTTAAAAGAGACATTATCTTTATTCTATCTTTTCTATCAAAAGCCTATCAATAGAAATCCTACCTTTATTCTTGTTTTTTTTCTCTATATAGTTTTAGTGCTTTCAAGAAAAAAGGCATAACAAATATATTATTTATTTATTAATGATCTATTAAAAAAATCTCTATTTGCAAGTTGAAAATTCATATGCAAGCCAAACATCAATAATATTCAATTACCATTTTAAGAGAGAATCCTAAAGTCCATGGAGATTTAGTATTTAATATAGAAATATTATTATGTTTTCAAAATAGGAATATTTTTTAGCTCAATGATAAAGTAGTCTTTTTAACTTACCTAACTTCTTCACGTACTTACTATTATAGTAAAAGATAAGATCTAATCTTTCATTTTATACACTGAGAATCTTTTTAAATAGATAATGAGGCTCTTATTATTAACTTCAATACTGCTTTAATACTATAAATATATAGGTTAAACTTAATGAATATGATATTTAAAATCTCTTTATGGTCTTAGTGTTTGTGGATGTAATCTTTAGAGTCAAACCATGTTAAGTCAATATGTAAATTATTTTCTCTCCTATATACTCTTTACTTGCAATTTCATAAGGTAATAAAGTTGATCTTATATGGTATCATAGTTAAGTTCTAATTCTAGGGACATGATTTCCTATGTTTCTTGTTTTTTCAAAGTTGTTGTTGTTGTTGTTCTTCTTCAAATTCTCTATTTTATCTTTCACTTTGACATAACTTATTAAGAGTTTTTTTAACCCTTTTATTTTTATCTTTTAAGTAGTCCATTACAAGTGCTATTACAATT
>JANIHZ010150495.1:0-10287 GCA_027478365.1 Erythroxylum rufum
ACCGTTGATCGGACCGCTGTGAGGGGCTTGGTAAGTAAATCCGCTACTTGATCTTCTGTGTTTATGTAACGAACTTCCAATTGTTCCTTCTCTATTCTGTCTCGTATGAAATGCACATCAACCTCGATGTGTTTCGTGCGAGCATGAAACACCGGATTTAGGGCTAGAGCCCTGGCTCCATTATTATCACACCAGAGAATTGGTGTGTTCTTGAGAGTGAACCCTAGTTCCTTTAACAATGTGTACAACCATAGTACCTCTATAGAGACCTAAGCTAGGGCTCTATATTCGGCTTCGGTGCTAGACCTAGCCACTGTAGTTTATTTCTTTGACATCCAAAACACTAAATTACCCCCTAGGAAGACACAACCTCCAGTTGTCGACTTCCTATCGTCTAGATTCCCAGCCAAATCTGAGTCACTGTAAGCCTGTAGAGACAGAGGATTGTGCGAGGGCCGAAAGTGAATAGCGTAACTAGCTGTTCCCTTTAGATACCATAAGATTCTCTTGCAAGCAACCCAGTGTGATTTGAGAGGCTTAGAGAGAAACTGACTGAAACGATTCACTGTATAACTAACATCTGGTCTTGTATGGCATAGGTATTGAAGAGCACCTATAGTGCTACGGTAAAGAGTGGAATTCGTAAAGGGAGTACCATCAATAGCTGAGAGCTTGGTTCCAGTGGCTATTGGAGTGGAGCAAGGACTGCAATCCATCATATTCGCCCTAGCCAGAACATCAAACGTGTATTGCCTCTGTGAAAGGTATAAGCCTGATTTATTTCTGTATGCTTCAAATCCAAGCAAATGACTTATACTGCCAAGTGTTTTCAATGCAAATTTTGTGTTTAATTGCATTATTATTGAGCTTATTACTGCATTAGAATTCCCTGTCACTAAGATGTCATCTACATAGATTAGAATCAACAGAATAATTCCATTTGCAGATCTGTAGAATAGAGAAGTGTCTGATATTGACTGTTGAGATTTCCACTGTAGAAGAGTGGACCTGAGAGTTGTGTACCATGCTCTTGAAGCTTGCTTAAGGCCATAGAGAGCCTTATCTAACCTGCACACATGGTTAGGAAAAGTAGAGTCCTCAAAACCCTCTGGTTGTTTAACATAGATCTTCTCAACCAAAGCCCCATTTAGGAATGCATTATTTACATCAACCTATTGAATATCCCAGTTATGACTGATTGCAAGGGATAAAATAACCCGAATTGTAGATGATTTTACTACCGGGCTATACGTTTCTGTGAAGTCAAGCTCTGGTATTTGCTTGAACCCTTTAGCTATAAATCTAGCTTTGTATTTGGCAATGGCTTCAGTAGAATCCTAGTTTATTCGAAACACCCACCTAGTTCTAAGAATCTGTTTAGAAGAGTCATAGGGCACCAAATGCCATGTTTTATTCCTCTGTAGAGCCTAAACTTCATCAAACATTGCTTGTTTCCATTTAAGATCAGATAGAGCAATAGCAGTTGATTTTGGTTCTGAGTATTTTTATGGAGATAGAGATGTACTGTATGCTTTTGGCTTTGAAATATCACTCTTAGATCGAGTTTGCATAGGACGTAAATTGGGTACACTAGGAGGAACAATATGGTTAGGAGAAGAAGATGTTGAATCTGGAATCAGATTAGAATGAGTTACCTGATTTGTTGTCTCTGAAGAAGATGATTGCAGAGAGGTTTCCACTGTAAAGGAGTGCATTGGAATAACCTAAAGAGTGTCTGTGAGTGTGGAAATTGGTAGGCTAGGAGGAGTAGTTGTGGATGGATTTGGTTTTGAAAATAATGTAGAATATGGAAATTCTATTTCATTGAAGGTTACATGTCTAGATATGTAAATGTGGCCTATAGGGTGTACGCATTTGTAACCTCTTTTAATAGGACTGTATCCCAGAAAAATACATTTGCTGGTGTGGTACCCTAGCTTATGTTTATTGTGATATCTAAGAAAGGGGAAACAAGCACAACCAAATACTTTTAGATGAGTATATGAGGGCAATCTGTTGAATAGTTTCTGAAATGATGATTGATTTCCTAACACAGGAGTAGGGAGATGATTGATAAGATATGTAGCTGTCTGAAATGCCTTTAACCAAAACTATAGAGGTAATTTAGCATGAGAGAGTAATGTGAGTCCAGTTTCAGTCATATGTCTATGTTTTCGTTCTGGAATCCCATTTTGCTGGTGATTATAAAGACAGCTGAAGCGTGTTTAGATTCCGTGTGTAGCAAGGAATGGTTTTAGAACTGTAAATTCTCCTCCTATGTCACTGTGTAAGGCCTTAATTTTATGGTTTAGCTGCAGTTCAACAAATTCCTTAAATCGAATGAATGTTGCCATGGTTTCTGATTTTTGTTTTAGGGGATACAACCATGTGAATCTAGAAAAAGCATCGACAAATATAAGATAGTACCTATGTCCATTTGTAGAAGGAAAATGACTAAGTCCCCAAACATCTGTGTAAACTATTTCTAGAGGTTTTGTTGCAGAAATTTCATATATTTGAAAAGGTAGTTTGTGTTGTTTGCTATATTGGCATGAATCACAAAACTGTAGAGAAGATTTAGCAGACTGAAATTTATAATTCATTAACTGTAAAATGTGTTTTAGTACATTAGCATTTGGATGCCCTAAACGAGCATGCCACACATTTACACTCATTCAGGTAATAATGTAGAAAGAAAGTAGAGAATAAAGGTTGTGATGGTTTACTGATATAAGGTGCTGGAGATATAGGGATAGGAGGATTTGTTTTAAGGTTGTACAGGCCATTCTTGAGCAGTCCCTTGAGTAGAATCCTCCATGTAATTTTGTCCTTAAAAACACAACAAGAATTGTTAAACTCAATAATAATCTTATTATCTTTTGTCAATTGAGAAATGCTTAATAGATATTTGGTTATTTTAGGCATATGAAGAATATTATTCAACTTGATAGGAGAAATGGATGATGAAGGTAGATAGGATGAGCCAACAAGTGATATAGAGAGTTTAGAACCATTACCAACTGCTAGTTGTTCTCTGCTAGTGTAAGCACTCTGAATACTGAGATTTGAGAGATCAGCTGTAACGTGGTTTGTAACACTATTGTCAACAAACCAATTAGGGTCAGAGGTAGCATCTGGTGCGTTGTGATGAGTAGATTGATGAGCAATTTAGGCTTGTTGAGTAGGATGAGTAGGTTGTTGGGTAGGATTGTAAGATCTGTTGCCCTGCCAATTAGTATCAAAGTGCTTATAGCACTTTAGAGCATCATATCCTGGCTTGTTGCAGAGTTGACAGGAAATTCTATTGGATCTACCCCCTCGTCCTCTACTTCCCCTGCCACAATAGTGTCCTCGACCACCAGTAAGAGCACGATTAGAGTTCTGAGAGTATGTTGCCATGTTGGCAATGATATTTGACAACGAGATTTAAGAATAAGCATGTTATTGCTCAAGTCTTGTTTCCTGCATCATCAGAGTATAGAGAACATCCTGAAGAGATGATAGAGCCATAGAGCTCGTTAACATGACCACCACCGAGTCATACTTACTACCTAAACTGCTGAGAGCAATTAGGATTAATTCTTGCTCCGAAACAACATGCCCTACAACCTTAAGAGAGTCACCTATAGACTTAACCTGTTGAATATAATCAGAAATAGTAGAGGTTCCTTTTTGTAGAGAAGAAAGCCTTTGTTTGAGCTACAAGACCTTGACAAGGGAGGTTTGCGCGTACAAGCGTACTAAAATATGCCATAATTCTTTAGAAGAGTTGGCATAATTCACCTGGCCAATTACAGACTCACCAATAGTAGTGAGCAACCAGCAAAGTAATAGTTGATCCACTCTAGTCCATGACTTATGTGCAGGATTTGGGACGAAAATAGGATCTGCAAAAGTGTCATGATTAGGAGAAGGAATCAATGCTAGAGGACATTTATGATCTGATGAGATATACTTAAGGACGCCAGTCGCGTAAAGTAGCCAATATTTGAGGACGCCAGTTGAGATAGTTGGTTTGATCGAGTTTTAATGGTAGGTTAAAATTAAGTATCTTGGCAAGGGCTAAAAACTCAAGAGAGGTGGAAGATGGAGGTATGGTGGTACTGGTATCTGTTGTTGATGATGAAGCCATTACAATATTAGACAATTAGTCAAAAATTAGCTCTGATACCATGTAAAATTTATAGGTATTTTGTGTTTATGCTCGAATGATTTTATTATTAATATGTTGAGTGTATTTATACAGAGTATTGAATGGATTTCATCCACTTATTTGAATTTGTTAAAATCTAATGGCTAAGGGTTCTAATTAATTTTGACAGCCTTGGTTGTCAGCTAAATTCTAGCTGACATTCTTGTTATAAGGATTTGCTTGTGTGTTGTGTAAGTACATGGTGAGCATGCTGGAATTCTCTAGAAGTAGTAGAACAGAGTTGGGCTGCTGGTTGCTTAGTTTTCATTTAGGCCCATTTGTCAAGAATTTGGGTTTGCTGTATGTTGGGCTCTCGGGTCAAGCTGTGAACCGACCCAGAGATCTTATCTCCTTCAGTAAGAAAACTGTTGGACTTCAGCATTTACTTAGACATCAGCAATGAAGTTAAAGTTTGCATGGAAGATTCGAGTTTGCCCCTCTCGTAGATTTTATGGAAGTCGTTAATAGTGATATACTTTAGCTTTTGTTAACTAACCATCTCAACGAATAAATGCAGCGAGATATGGCAGAGCGAGGACAGTCTTGAAAGCATTAAAGCTAGCATTGAAGCTCACAAACCAGCTTTAGATTCTTATATTGGTATTATTCTATTAATTGCCTCTTCTTAAATACTGAAGCATATTGATATTAATAGCATTGTTTCTTCTAGATAAAGGCATCCTAATTTACTTCATATGGATTCTTGTATTGTTTATGAAAATGTTATGGGACATAGTTATGCTTCTTCATTTATGACCTGGTTACAAATCCACAAAAATAATATGCTGATGTTGTTATAGAAGTTTTGCCAACCCAGCTCATTTCAGATGACAATGAGAGGAAGATCCTGAGAGTTAAGTTGATAATGAAACAAGGGGTTCAATTCTTCAACCCTGTTTATCTGTTTGATGAAGGCTTTACCATCTCATGGATACCATGTGGAAGGAAACTTACTTGCTCATACCCAGACATCAAGTTCTACTACGAACCCGATACTTACTATCCCAATACTTACTATGGCTATGAGATATCTGCTTTAAAACTTCTGAACATGAATCTTTAATGATCTGCATTACAAGCCATGTGAAAAATGTTTCGAATTAATGAAAACAGAGATGAAATTTTAGTTAAGAATTTTTATAAAAGAATGGATCTTCACTACCAAATTTCGATTCTTCTTATGCTACTACTACAGCTTTTCTTGCAACAACCTCCTCATCAACATCCTTTGAGTCCTTTTCTGACAGTTACAAATTGTTTGTTGGAAAAAAAATGATCTAAGCACAAGTCGTTAACTTGAAGTGCATGATTATGGATGCACTTGTACGTAAAAATGACTTATGAGTGTTTTGATATGCTTAAAGCAAGAAAGAATAACAATCATCAAGTGTTTATATTGATTTTTCTAAGTTAAAAATTGTCATCATCACAAGTACATCAGAAAAGTAAAACAAAAGAACATGAATTATTATAATTACCATTCCATTGCATCAACAACACAATTAGTTGAGGCTAGAGGAGTTGTAATCAAAAGATGTTAATGTATTCATCATGAATTAAAGATCATTAACTCCTCAAAAGTAATATAGAGAAAGCTAGCAAACAAACGAGACGCTTACAAGACAATAAACACCCTTCATGTTAATAGGAATCTGCATCCATAGTTTATACTAGGAAATGGTTCCAGACATTTGGTAAGCACTGGAAACACTATATGTACAAAGTAGATAAGAGACATACCTACAACACAGTAATAACTACATTTCACTAGATGATGGGAGTTATACTGGAAATTTATATACCATCTCTCCACATCTTTTACTTGATTGTCACAAACTTGTTCATGCCACATCTAGCCCAGTGTTCTTTCAAGTCAACTGACTAGGAAAGATCATAACCTTCAGATACCAATTTCAATAGAAGTCTCAATTATGCCCCATTACTCATTTTCCTCCTAGCCATATGAGCTACAGGCTTTGTAGAGCTCATAGGAAGAGGATATTCTAAAATGCTAATAGTGTAGCATGAGGATTGTCATCCACCGGCACCCTACATATAGTAATTTCTAACCACACTCGTGCAAGAACAATATGGAGTAAGCACCCTAGAGAAATCAAAATTTGCTTGGTCAATATCAATATTTAGTTTTTTTCTCCCGTTTTGCTTCAAGAATAATTGGGCTTTTATTTTTATTTTTTTTTAGCTGCTTAGGTCTCAAATGATTGACAAGAACTTTATTAGAAGCCTTCAAAGAGGAATTCTATTTCTTTGCCTTTGGAGGTATGGTCACTGAGATGTTATTATTTTTTGGCTCAGTTGTTGCAACAACAGATTAAAGAGGTTGGACTGAAAGACTTGGCCATAAGTTATATTGAGTTCCTAAAGGTAGCCGTAAATGGTTTTTTGGAGCAAACAAGAAGCTTCTTGGATAGAACCAAGTAAAGTGAGATATAGATGCCCCTGAACGAGCTTCTAGTGGCAGATGGATTCTATTGGAATATGTCCCCACCTTCAAATAGTGAGACTATACGGAGGGCTAGTGCCATAGTAATAAATTAATCAAATTCAAAATTGTTTGCCTAAAATTGGGCGTTTAGCCATGAAAATCTATTACTCTTGCTACTCCTCTTGCCATGGGTTAAGAATAAATAGAGCAATGAGACTTTTGTATCATGTAAAATTTTAGAATGAGAAAAAAATTACAACCAACTTATTATTCCAAAATGAGAAGCTACATATAATTAGTGGACATAATTCAAAATGAAAGATAACGCTCCAACAAATCACTTTTAGCTACTTTTTTTTGCTACAATTTAAATTTTATAGTTAAAAATAATTCTTTGGCTACAAAATTTTAAAATCATAGCTAAAAGTAACCTTTTGACTATAAAATTTGGAAATCATAGCCTATTGAAACAGTGCCTTAAAAACTTTTATCTTTGCAGGTTTTTTTAAGACTATTAGCTATGTTGGTTTAACTACAATTTTATTTTCATAGCTAACAATTTTTAGCTAAGATTTTTTATTTTGAACAAAATTTTATAGCAAAATTTTTTTAACAACATAATGATTTTTGTAGTTAAAATTTAATTCTATTTCAACTATTAACTACGTTTTCTGATATTTGTAGAGAAAAAGTTTTAGCTACAAGATATTTTTGTAGCTAAAAGTCAAATATATTACAGCTATTAGGTACATTTTCTTATATCCGTTGTAGAAAAGTTTTAATTACGAAAATATTTCTATAATTAAAAGTCAAAGTTCTAACTATCAGTTACGTTTTGTAGTTTCATAGATAAAAGAACACGTCATTTTCTCCATTTAAATGACGTCATTTTCTAAGACTTATAAGCCAAAAGATAGATCTCTTCTTTCTTTGTGTTCATCTTCTATTTTCTTCTTTTGCTATTGTGCGTGTTCCACCTCTTATTGTTATGGCTACTTACTACTGTGTGCATGGGGTGCATGTCCCTCATCTTTTGTCTTTTTTCATATAAATTAGCTTCTCCTCTATTTTCTTTATCTTCTTTGTTGAATTGAGTTTCGCGAATAGGGTTAAGTGAGTGTCCTCAATCTCCATTTGGGGTCTGCTTGCATTGTCTTCTCCTGCTATTATTCTTGTTGTTAAGGCTTATATTCAAGTCCTTACAGTTTACACCATCAAATGTTTGTTGAAGACAGTAAAGCTCGAATCTTTGATTTCCCTTCCAATGTGTATTTTTTTTCACTTGGGCTTTTCTTTCTCAATTTTCTACAATGATCTACTTCTTTAAAAGCTTTTGACATGATAAACAACACTTGGTTAATTCCATGCTACGTAATTTTTTGAATAAATAAACTACCCTTTTCTTCTATAAAATCTGGGACTGAAAGAAATAAAATCAATTGATACATGCCTATGGTTATAACTTGCAATCTAAATGTGGGAATGAAAGAAATAGAATGAATCCTTGTATTAATACCTTATAAGCGAAGGTATGTAGCATTCTTCTAATAATCGACTCGCTTCCATCTTTCCAACAAAGCGTAGATAGGGTAGTGAATAAAACTTGTAGTATAATTGTTTATTTATTATATTGTATTTTGTGAATCTGTTAATAAGGCACCTTGGTTCCCTTTTAATCGATAGTATTTTACCTTATTATATATATTGTTATCCGTTCATATGCTTGTTTTTCTATACATGCCTTTAATGCTTCGTTATAAACCATTTGCTCCTCTTTTTCTTGTGTACATTTGGCATTGACTTCCTTTGGCCCTCATATTGCATAGTAGGTTTGTAATATTGTTTTGTTCCTTTGGTATTAGTTTATTATCCATTGTCATTCCTTGCACCAAAGATGTACACTCGAATGATATTTTCATAAGGATTCCTCCCTGATTTCATATATATGTTCATTTAACCTTATTCACAACTAGATACCAAGAAATTTTAGAGCTTATTATGGTGTGCCAATCATATACCATACAGTAGCACCTTATGCTCTGTTTCATTATTCATGTTTATAAAGTAGCTTAACTTCTATACCACATTATCCTTTTCCCATTTGGTGTTAAATGTCAGTCTTCCTTGTGAATGGTCACATGGAAGCTTCCCCTTCCAGGTGTCACTAAGTGATATATAATTTTGCGAAGAGACAATTGGATCAAATAAATCAGCAACTAAAATTTGAAAGTCTAGATCAAATGGGCAGTCAAGAGTTAAAAGTGGTAGATCAACATGTCCCAAGTGTTCTAAGTCACAAATTGTCGCTAAGGTAGGTGATTATGTAATTTGTCTTTTCAACTAGGAATTTGTTTATTTTGAGGTACTTATTACAATGTTTTGGTATAGAATGCAGAAACTTTGGAACTTAAAAGTCAGTAAGTAATAGGTTTGTGTGTTATTGTCTCTTCATTTTGTTTATACATCATCTTTATTTTCATTTGTAATTTCCCTTCATCATCCAGGTGAGATACTTAAACTGAACCCAAGCTACAAAGCTCCACCTGATTATAAACCTTTGATGAAGGAAGCTAGATTACCTATTCCTGTAGTAAAGTTTTTATGGCTTGGTTTTCTCATCTTTTCTAGTTCTTCAATTGTGTTGTTGAAATAATGGTATTTGTTGTTTCAAAATGCCTAGGGATCCACAAACCGTTACTCTATTCCATAAAATTTACTGAGGAATATTGGGTATGAAGAACCCATTTGATGTTAATTGTTAATGCTAGCATGTTAAATACCATCTATAGTGCATTATTTATCTATGAAAACATATTTCAAATCACCGGTGAGGAATAAATTGTAAACTATATTAGGATCATTTTATTGTAAGGAACTTTTAATAGGTGTTAGGTTTTGAATTATGTACGTATGTTGTTCAGTGTAAGTACATAAATTTAACTTTTATCATTGGACTCCTTATTTGCTCTCTATCTTAACATATCAAATCAAATTACCTAGATATTTCCTTTCTCCGTTAACCTCTATGTTTAGATTTGCTACAAATAGTTACTATGCATCTATGGTATATGCTTCCTCATCAGGTCAACGAATATCCTAGATACAATTTTCTCGGTCTAATATTCATTTCTCAAAGTGAGACTCAAAAGTGCTTGGAAAGTGTAAGTAGGTTGGTCGACAAAAGCGTAATACTACCGCTAAATAGAAAGAAAAGCAAATAAATGATAAAAAGAAGGGATTTGGATGTTCTAGTATTACTTGAAAAGTTTAAGTGAATTTCACTATACTTTTCATTTTGTAAACTAGGAAACTGGAGCCAAAATACGAGTTTATGGTACTAAAGCAAACATTGGAAAGAAGGTATAGTATTGACTCATATTACTTTCTTAAAGATAATTTTGCATGTATTTCTTTGATTTGTCGTTTACCTCTCTTGATTCTTTCCATATCCACTATATATCTCCTTATCTTGGCTTACGATGTCTTAAGTATATATAAATCTGTAACGCCCCAAATTAGGGGTTAGCATATTAAGCAAATTTAGTCCCATTTAGGTTCTGTCTCTTTGACAGTTTGGCATGCATTCATGGCATTTTCCGGGTAAGTTGGTTCAATGACACTTCGGATTTTTCGGACAATATTAAGAGAA
>JANIHZ010150550.1:0-10285 GCA_027478365.1 Erythroxylum rufum
ATCCCATGTATAGTATCTTGCCTCCCTCTTCAGCTTATCAACCTGAAACTTAGACATAAAAGGAGGCACAAAATTAGCAACAATGTAATTAACAATGTTAGAGTACCAAGGCTCCTGGACCGCCAAGGCAAAAAGTGCAGAATCAAGAAAAGAGTCAACAGTAAGATCAAAAGAGTCAACTCCCTTAGTGCCTTCAGGTAACCGACTAAGGTGGTCAACCATATGATTCTCTGCTCCAGCTCTGTCTCTGATTTCAATATTGAACTGCTACAGTAACAAAGCCCATCTTAGCAGTCTTGGTTTAGACTAGAGCTTATTAAACAAGTACCACACCGCTGCATGATCTTTAAAAACAACTACTCGAGAGTTTATCAGATAATGTCTAAACTTATCTAAAGCAAAGATCATAGCAAAAAGTTCCTTCTTGGTAGTGGTATAATTCACTTGAGCGGAGTCAAGTGTCTTGGAGGCATAGGCTATCACTCTATATCACTTTTGCTCCCTCTGACCAAACATAACACTAACTGTAAAATTAGAAGCATCACAAGATAGCTCAAAGGGCAAATACCAATTATGTGTAGTCAGAATAGGAGGTGAAACAAGCAAAGATTTCAAAGTGTTGAAGGCATGTCTACATTTACCATCAAAGTGAGAATCAATATCTTTTTTCAACAATGTAGAAAGGGGTAAAGCAATTGTAGTAAAATCTTTTACAAAGCACCGATAAAACCCTGCGTTCCCCAAGAAAGATCTCAATTCTTTTAGACAAGTAGGATAAGGAAGTGAAGAAATGATTTAAATCTTGGCTCTATCATCCTCAATCCCCTTTCGAGAGATGCAATGACCTAACACAATGCCACTATCTACCATAAAATGACATTTCTCATAATTCAAAACCAATTTTTTTCTAAATACATCTACCAAGAACACGTTCAAGACTAAACAACTAATCATCAAAGCTATCACCATAAACGGTGAAGTCCTCCATAAAATCCTCCATATTTTGCTCCAATAAATCACAAAAGATCGCCATCATACACTTTTAAAGGTGCCTAGAGAGTTACAAAACCCAAATGGCATCCTTCGATAAGCGCAGGTACCAAAGGGGCATGTAAAAGTAGTCTTATCTTGGTCTGCAGGTGCAATCGGTACTTGGAAGTAACCTAAAAAGCCATCCAAGAAACAATAGTGAGATTTTCCAGATATTCTTTGCAACATTTGATCAATAAAAGGGAATGGAAAATGATCCTTCCTAGCTGATTCTTTCAACTTCCTATAGTCTATGCACATTCTCTAAGCACTTTAAACTCTTGATGGAATGAGTTCATCACTCTCATTTATTACTACTGTGATACCACTCTTTTTCGATACTACCTGTACCGGGCTTGCCCACTCACTGTCTGATATGGCATATATGATCCCCGCACTCAGTAACTTAGATACCTCCTTCTTAACCACGTCATCAATAAGAGGATTTGACCTCTTAGGTGGCTGCCTAACTGGCTTGGACCCGTTAGCCAAAAGGATCTTGCGTCTGCAAACCAGGGATCAATTCCTAGTATATCCCCTAAAGACCAACCCATAGCCCTCATATACCTTTTCAACACAAAAACTAGTCTCTCTTCTTTAGAACTACTCAAAGAACTAGAAATAATAATAGGAAATTTGCAATCATCAACAAGAAAGACATATTTCAAGTTAGGGGGAAGGGGTTTCAATTATAAATCAGGGGGGTTGCACAATAGAAGGAGCCAGTTTTGGTATATCAAATGCATTAAGTGTAAGTGGTGCGTCCATTTGGCTTGGGGAAGATGATATAAGCTCATTGCGACATATATGTCCTCCACTTCCCGACTCAATGCCACCATCAGATGACCTGGAAACGGCAATATTAGGGCCAGTCTGATCAATAGAAACAGAAAGAAAATCATAAGTGAGAGTGGTATTAAAAGGGTTTACAATAGTAGCAAGATCACTGCTATCGTCTTCTAATATTCCAGCACCACTTGAAGGAGGAACTACATTTGTAGCTTGTATAACAACTTCTTTATCATCAGTTCCTACAAAATCAAGAAACACACCCTCCTCAAGGCTATCAAGTGCAGAATCAACAGTAATATCAAAATAAAAGGATGCATCAAAATTTTGCAGAATAGAAAGCCACCTATCTATCTCTAAACAATAGACACATGGTACGTCACCCTCACTTGAACAAAAATCAGAAGAATAGGGTGAGGATGAACAAGTAACTGCATCATGATAATTCACAACCATATTACACCATTCGGGTTCATGTACATCAGTCTCATGAAAATCTTCCACATCATTATCATGATATTCAATCAAACTAACACCTAAGTAAGAATAATCTTCATAACCATGACTCATAGCTTCTAAAAAGATTAAATTGCACTTCTTGATCCCCAACTCCCATAGTAATAAGGCTCTTTTTCATGTTAATTATGGTCTCAGCAGTCAGAAGGAATGGCCTACCTAGAATCAAGGTACTCTTAGCTAGAAGCTCATTAGTCATATCCAGGACATAAAAGTCGGCTGGGAAAACAAGACCTTTGACTTGCACAAGGATATCCTCTAGAATGCCTTTAGGGTATCTCACTGTCCTATCCACTAGACCAAGCACTACACTAGTGTCTTTCAAAGCTTCAATACCCAAGGTCTTATTAACAGAGGTCAGCATGACATTAATTGCTGCACCTAAGTCAAGTAAGGCATGAGAAACAATAGTTTTACCTATGGTACAGGGGATAGTGTAAGAACCTGGGTCTTTGCATTTAATGGGGAACTGTGGCTTAAATAAGGCACTAACACTCAACCTCAGTTGGATTCTCTCACTATGCCTATACTTTCTCTTATTTGTAGATAGGTCTTTCAAGATTTTAGCACACTTAGGCATCTTTTTAATCAATTCAAGCAATGGCACATTCACCTCAAGCTTGCTAAACATTTCAAACAATTCATCATTGTCCTTCTTTGTTAACAATCTGTTTACTAACCAAGTAAGAATTTGGAAAAGGCAAGTCATGAATGTTTACCTCATCACCTTTGGATTTGGAAGGTGATCCTTCCTTCATTGGTCTCTTCATAATAGTTACTGCCTCTTCATCATTTTGCACCATTGGTTGCTTTTGAGACTTCTCCATGAGCTTCTTTTCTTGTAGGCTTTCAGATTAAATAGAAGCTTTCTTCTCAGCTTGGGAAGTTTCTTGAGTACTGTTAGCAGGAGGAGACTCAACTTCCATTTCCTCATCAACCGGTTCTTCATCCTCTTCATTCTCTTTAAAACTCACTTTCTTAGCACCAATTTTCTTACCACTTCTTAGTTTGATTGCATTCAAAGATTTTGGATTTATCACTGTGTTGGAGGGTTTAGAACCACTACTCTTTGCTTGTTGTTCACTCAAGTTGTTAGAGATTTGAGTAAAAAAAAGTGTTTAAGCTCTCATGTTAAGTCTCCATTTGCTCCAACTTAGAGAACACATTTTGTAGACATGAGTCCATCTTATTCCCCATAACATTCAACTTAGTATCGGCTTGTGTCTTCTCTTGATCTAATCTTGAATTAATCCTGGCAATGCCCTTCATGATCATAGCAAATTCATCACTCTTAGGAAACAAAGATGATGTCCCTTGATTAGACACCATTTGATTGGAAGAATTTCCTTGAGTGTTTCCTTGATCCCTACCCCATCTAACGTTAGGGTGATCTCTCCAACCTGGATTAAAGGTGTTGGAGTAAGGATCCCTCTTTTGATATTGGCCATTCCTATTTTGGTAGAGGGCATGAACTTCTTCATATCTAGCATAATTATTGGAAGCATGCATCATAGACCCATAGTACTCACAACCGGCTACTATAGCTTAAGAATGACTCATTGAATTAACTTGTTTGTCCTTCACATTATTCTCCAAAAGATTGAGTTTTTTCTCCACTCAATTTACCAAAGCAGCAATTTTAACAAGAATATCTTGGGAAGAAGCTAAAGAGGTATTGTACACCCTCCTTGTGTCTCCAGATTAAAGGTCATTGGTAGCCATCTTTTGACGTAGGTTATATGTGGCATTGGGACTTAATTCTCTAAGCGAACCATTTGTTGCGGCATGAATTGACGGTTTATGATGTGGAAGAAGCCCTTCATAGAAAGAGTTTACTAGATCATTCTTTGAAATATTATGGTGTGGACACTGGGCTAGAAGTGTAATGAACCTTGTCCAATATTAATGCATGGATTCATTTTCTTGTTGCACAACACTGGTCATCTCCTTTTTGAGCCTCAAAGTTTTAGATGCGGTAAAATATTCATCTAAGAATGCTCCTTTCAACTGATCCCAGGTCAAAGTGGTGAAATGTTGAGATAGTGTGTAAAGCCACTCCTTGGCTTTTTCCTTTCTAAAGTGAAGTGGAATGCTCTCCTTAATACATCTTCAAGATTTTCCGTGGGTGGTTTCATGGAAGAACACACCATGTTCATAATCTTCAAATGCCTATGTGGATCATCACCTACAAAGCCATGGAATCTAAGTAAGGAAGAAATTAATGCTCCTTTAATTTTAAAGTTCACATCATTAGTATAAAAGCCATAAGGGTCATAATCAACATTGGAATTATTAATTTCCCTCATTCTTCTATTATCCTCACCATTATTCTCTATGTTGTTCTCACCATGTTCGTTGTTCCCGTTAGGCCCAATATATCTATTATTACCATTATCACCATCCATGGTATCTTGCTCTAATTCAAAATCATTAGCAGACAAGTGTTCACTAGAGGTAGCTCTCTCACTAGGTTCTTGTTCACTAGATGACAAATTTGACTCTTTTGAAATATGCTCCTCCTCAACAAGAACTTGACTTACCCTCTCTATTCTCCTCTCTCTTATAATCTTTTTCACTAACCTCTTAAGTTCAAAATTTAAAGGATTCAGAGGTAAAGCCCTATCACTCCTAGGAATAAACAGTAACAAAAAAAAACGAGGCGCAAAACTGACCTACACAATAAGATTCAAGTTTTAAAAAAAGGAAAAATCTAATGAGTGCATGTTGGACCTGGAAAATTTTTCTTTGAGTAAGCATGATTTCAAAATAATTTTGGAGTTTAGATAGATTTAATTTTTGGAACTATAATGGTGTCAAGGATAGTAGGATTTGTTGAATGGATAAATGGAAGTAAAACATTGCCTCCAATGTTTGGATTCTTCTCTCCGATTGTCCATCAATTTGTGGATGGAAAGCTGTGATAAAATGCAACTTTGTTCCCAAAGCTTCTTGTAAAACATTCCCAGAACCTAGAGATGAACCTGGGATCTCTATCTGAGACTATCGAACATGGAATCCCATGAAGTCTGATTATCTCATCTATGTATTTCTTGGCCAAAACACTTAACGAATCTATCTGTTTAATTGGGAACAAAGGAGCAGACTTGGTTAGCCTATCCACAATCACCCATATTGCATCATGCTTCCTACTGGTTCTTGGCAATCCCATCAAGAAATCCATTGTAATCTTCTCCCATTTTCATTCCGGAATCAACAAAGGTTGAAGCTTACCGGAAGGTGCTTGGTGCTCAGCCTTAACTTGCTGCACACTACGCATCTCTTAGCATACTCTGCAATTTCCTTCTTCATTTCTTTCCATCAGAATTGCTCCTTCAAATCTCTATATATTCTCATGCTTCTTGGGTGCATTGCGTAAGGCGCATTATGTGCCTCATCCAAAATTTCATCCTTCAACTCTTGCACGTCAGGAATACACAGTCTATTGCCTACCACCATTAATCCATCTTCCTTGACCTCTACTATAGAAGGTTTACCATTCTTTATCTCTTCTCGGAGCTTACTCAAGTACTCATCCTGCTCTTGCAACTGTTTAATCTTGTCCTTCAACACTGGCCTTACTCTAAAGTTAGCCAATAAATAATCAGATTTAGCTTGGCTCAAAGTCACTCTGAGTTTGGCTAATTCCTTCAACAAAGGAAAATACACCGTCTCCACATGTGCCATAGTCGATTTCCTACTTAGTGCATCCGCTACTACATTTGCTTTCCCCGGGTGATAATCAATCATCAAGTCATAATCCTTTAGCAGCTCTAACCATCTCCTCTGCCTCAAATTCAATTCTTTCTGACTCATCAAGTACTTCAGACTCTTATGATCAGTAAACACCCTGGTGGTGACTCCATACAAGTAATGTCTCCAATTTTTCAATGCAAAAACTATGGCAGCCAATTCCAAGTCATGCGTCAGATAATTCATTTCATGAGGCTTCAATTGTCTCGAGGCATAAGCAATCACCTTATCCGCTTGCATCAACACGCAACTTAAACCTTTCCTCGAGGCATCACTATACACCATATATCTATCATTACCCGAAGGTAAAGTCAAAATTGGTGCACTCGTTAATCGATCCTTAAGCTCCTCAAAGCTTTTCTGACATTCTTCTTCCCACACAAACTTCTGGTTCTTCCTAGTCAACTTGGTAAGTGGAGCTGCGATTATAGAAAAGCCCTTCACGAACCTTCTATAATACCCAGCTAACCCAAGAAACTCCTCACTTCTGCTATATTCTTAGGTACTTCCCATTTCACAACCGCTTCTATCTTTCTCGGATCCACATGCACTCCGTGCTCTGAAATCACATGTCCAAGAAAAGCTACTTCTCTTAACCAGAATTCACATTTATCAAACTTCGCATACAATTCATTCTTCCTCAAAGTCTCCAAAGCAACCCTCAAATGTTCCTCATGCTCCTTATCACTCTTAGAATAAACCAATATATCATTAATAAAGACAATGATAAATTGGTCTAAGAAGGACTTGAAGACCCTGTTCATTAAGTCCATCAAAGCTACAGGCACATTCGTCAATCCAAAAAGCATGACCAAGAACTCAAAGTGGCCATACCGTGTTCTAAAAACAGTCCTTGACACATCAGACTCCTTTATCCTCAATTGGTGATAACCCGATCTCAAGTCTATCTTAGAAAAGACTCTTGCCCCTTGCAACTGATCAAACAAATCATCTATGCGGGGGAGCAGATATCTATTCTTGATAGTGATATGGTTGAGCTTCCGGTAGTCCACACACATCCTCAACGATCAATCTTTCTTCTTCACAAAAAGGATCGGAGCTCCCCATGGCGAAGAGCTCGGCCTAATGTAACCCTTTTCCAATAAATCTTCCAATTGTTCCTTATGCTCCGTCAATTCCGCCGGAGCCATTCTGTAAGGTGGAATCGAGATTGACATTGTGCCCGGGAGAAGCTCAATGGGAAATTTAATTTCCCTAGGTGGCGATAGTCCTGGTAATTCCTTGGGAAAGACATCCAGGAATTCCATGACCACAAGTATTTTTTCTAACTTCCCTCTATCTACCTTTGTGTCTACCACATAAGCCAAAAATGTGTCACATCCTTTCCTCATCAGTTTTTCTACTGTCAGAGCCGAAACCATTCTAGTCGGACTCGCTTTTCTGTCCCCCATAAATACTACCTTTCTACCATTACCAGTTTCAAACTCCACAATCTTTTGTTTGCAATCCAAATTGGCATTATATTTCTCGAAAGTGCCCATCCCCAAAATCACATCTAAGCCTCCCATCCTTAATGGCATCAGATCCACTACTAATCACTCCTCTCCAATAAGTATCTCACAATCTCTATAGACTTGACTAATAATAATACATTGGCCGATTGGAGTACTCACCATCAAAGGAGTATCCAATAGGCTCAATTCTCTACCAACCACAGTTCTACTCAATGACACAAACGAATGAGTGGAACTCGGATCAATCAAAACAATAACATCTTTAGCAAAATGTTTAATCATACCCGTCACGACTTTTGGAGCTGTCTCTGCATCCTCCTTCATCATAGCAAACACTCGAGCTGGAGCTTGTCCCCTCGGTCTCCCTGGAGGGTTCACTTTTCTGGCTGCATCAGAAATTTTACTGCCCACTTCCGTCACTGTCCTGTGCCCACTGTCTCGGCCCTCTTGGAAGCTTGCCTCTGACTTCTCTCATGCCTTGGATTCTGAGGGCACTCTCTTACCATGTGTCCTTTTCCCCCACAATCGAAGCATGCTCTAGTTAGTCGATAACATTCTCCTTTGTGAAACCTTCCACAGTGCTCACATTTGGGAATGGGCAGCTTATCCCCATCTCCCCTCCTACTGCCTCCAGCTATTGAGGATTGATGCGAGACAGTTTTCATCTGTCTTGGTCTGCTTGCTGCACTGCTCTTCTTTTTAGACTGTGCAGGGAAAGTCCTGGCACTCCTCTCTGACATAGGAGCACCGCCTCCCCTCCTAGACTGTTCTCTGCCTTTCCTCTTTTTGTTGACAACACTTTTTATGTTTTCAATATTTTCTACCATCAGTGATGCTTCCACCAGCTGTTGAAAGTCATAGAAGTTCTGCACCACCACTTTTTCCCTGATGGCTAGGTGCAGTCCTGATTCAAACCGACAGCACTTAGCCGCTTCACTCAGTATCATGTTTGTTGCATACTGGGATAACTATGTGAACCGGCGCTCATACTCATTAACTGTCATCTCCCTCTGGGTGAGACTCAAGAATTCTCTCTGCTTCTGCTGAATGTAAACCTCAGAAAAATACTTCTTCTTATAAGCAGCAAGGAAGTCCTCTCATGTCAACACTGGCGGCTTCAACTGACTCCCCGGGACACTCTCCCACCAATGCAGAGCATCCTCTTGTAACAGACTTGCAGCATATTCCACCTTCTCATCATCCTCACTGTCCATCTGATCCAATATCCTTTCTGTCTTTCGCAGCCATGTCTCTGCTTCCTCGGGATCAGTGGTTCCATAGAAATCCACTGCCTTGTACTTTCTTAACTTGTCGAACTACTTCCCCTTCTTAACTGGGGCCGGAGCAGAAGTCTGCGGCATCTGTCCTATAGCTTGGACAAACGCCTGAGTGAAGGCTTGGAACAACCTCAGATCTAAGGTAGGCGCTTGCTCCTGCGAAACAGGCGACCCCTGAGTCTATGATCAAATGGGCTAACTACTTTGGCCTACAGAAGCCTCAGCATCTCCTGGGGCTCTAGACTCATCCGTGCCCTCCTCTCTTAGTGGAGGGTCAGGTGCAACCGATCCTTGCATAACACCTCGTGTCCTTCTATGAGGTGGCATTTTACTCCTTCAATAGAAACACTAACAATTAGCTCATATTTAATCTTAATCCTATTTCCTACATGTATGCATGATATGCATGTCACTTAATGCAAATAATCAATTCAAAATACAAGCAATTTATCATATAACGCAATAATGCGTAGCACAACATATTCAAAGCCTAGGATTCTTTAAAGCCTAAGCTCTGATATCAAAAGATGTTGGGCCTTGTTCCCAAAGCCCAACCAAGGTATTGGACCATGTTTCCAGAGTCCAACTATCCAATCCGAAGCTGAAAAGCGTAAGCGGGTTTCCTTGTAGGGTTATTTCAACGAACCCTCACTTGCTTTGAATTAATCTTTTCGAATTCAACACCAAAAGCTACTAATTTTTGTGCAGAGGTAGAAAAACGTGTTAGAAATCCAATGTTTCAAGAATCACTTAATTTAGAGGTCGGACAAAGAAGTTATGGTCAAAAGAATCCAATATGTTTATGTCCTTACCCAAATTGTATATGTCTTGGCGCAATTGCCATAACTTTTGTTAAAAATGTTAGATTGACTTTATTTTTGGACGGTTGGAAAGAAGACATCGAGATCTACAACTTTCATGAAGATCTCAAAGCAATATTCAGCTTTTAAAGTAGTCAAAATTGCAATTTATTGTAGCTATCCCGTAAATGTCCGTTTAACGGATATAGACTGGCTTAAAAGCCATTTTTTACCCGAGAAGGTCCGTTAAACAGACATCCATTCTGTTTAACAGACATGCACTAGGCTGAGGGTCCTAGGCTGAGGGTCCTTTTTCACCTGAGAAGGTCCATTAAATGGACATAGGTGACCCAAAACTCCTTCCAAAGCCTCTCCAATGCTTCCAACATCCATTCTAACACCATATACACTCATAATCTCCCCAAATTGAACCCTTCAAGTGTAATAACACTCCTCAAACATTCAATTACCCCTTTTGAATGCATTAAACTCCCAAATCTCGACTCAGATAACTCATATCATACACAAACTCTCATCATTCACCATAGCTGTCATGTTCATACCTCCCACACAGCATCATCACTTATAATACTCATATCTCTCAACTCCGATATCCAAATTTTACAAACTTTATACCGTTGGAAAGCTA
>JANIHZ010150574.1:0-10284 GCA_027478365.1 Erythroxylum rufum
AGACAAAAGATCTATCAGCAAGTTGAATGATAACATAAGTGCTTTTCAAAGAACCAACATTAAGAGAATCAAAGATGAATTTCGACATTACACTAATTGAAGCTCCTAAGTCATACATAGCCTTATCAAAGCACATATTACCAATCACACAAGGGATAGAACACGCACCTGGGTCTCCTTGCTTAATAGGTAATTTCTTTTGAAGAATAACACTTACATTCTCTCCTAAGCCAACTATGTCGCCATATCTAACCTTGCTGCTCTCTTGGTGGTACACATCTCCTTAAGAAATTTGGCATACTTAGGCACATGTCTTATTGCCTCCAGTAAAGAAATGTTGATTTCCACCTTTTTAAACAACTCTAATATTTCTTTCTCCTTATCTTCCTTCTTTTTCCTATTAGAACTCAAAGGGAAAGGTAGAGTTAGCTTATAAGTGGAATCCACAAGGTTAGGAGATACCGTAGAAGCATGAGATGGTTGCTTGGGTTGAGAAGAAGATTCAGCACCAAAGGGTGGTGCTGCTAGTTTTGGGTTGTTATTTTTAGCCTCCAACTCATCCTCTTCATCCAAAATAATCACTTTGTCTCCAATCTCCTCACCACCCCTTAGCTTAAGTGCAAAAGCACTTTCCTTGCCTTGCAGCCCTTAGGATGGCAATTTTCTAGAATTTTGTGCCTCCATTTTTCCAAAGTTAGATGCCAACTGTCCCATTTTCCTCTCAAGGTTTTAGATACCCGACCTTGTCTCTTGCTGAAAAGATTTATAGTCCTGTTGAAAAGATATGAAATTTTGCTGCATGGATAAGGTGTTAGATGCCATAGTTTTCATCATATCCATAATCTCATTCAAAGAAGGATTATAAGAAGAAGAAGGGTTAGAATGTGGCGGAATAGGTCTGGAAATGTTCGATTGTGGTTGAAATCCAGGGGGGTTGGGTGCTCTTGCTCCATTCGGCATAGGTGGTTGCTGAAGATTCCCATAGCGAAGGTTGGGGTGATCTCTTCATCCCGGATTGTAGGTCTGAGAGTAGGGATCATACTTTCTCTATGGGTTACCATTAAAAACACCACCAACTACATTCACATGGTTAGTAGAATCATCTTGCATAGTAGGACATGTACTAGCATTATGACCATGTATGGAACAAATAGAACAGACAATAGCTTATATATCACCTCTCATAAAGGATCGCATCATAGAAGTAAGCTCATTAACCTTGTTCTCTAAGTTAGAGACACTTACCTTATTCACGTGCCTATAATCAGCTCGGGTGCTAAATTGCTTGGAATTTGCAGCCATATCAGAGATTAAATGCCTTGTCGCCTTTGGTGTTTTGTTCACCAAAGCTCTACCACTAGCTGCATCAATAATACTCCTATTTTAGGGAGTTAACCCTTTATAAAAATATTGAATGAGGAGTTGGTTAGAAATTTAGTGGTGGGGACATTGATTGTAGTGCTTCTTGAACCTCTCCCAATACTCAGATAATGATTCACCATGAGCTTATCTTATCCCACATATTTCCTTCCTAATGTTGGCGACTCTTGAGGCTGGGAATTACTTTTTCAAGAAAATTCTCTTAAGGTCATTCCACGTCTTTATGGAACCAGATGGGATTGAGAACAACCACTCCTCAGTCACCCCCTTCAAAGAGAAAGGAAAACCTTTCAGTTTGACTTACTTCTCCTCCACACCATTCGGCTTCATTCCATTGTAAATTATGTGGAACTTCTTAAGATGAGCATGTGGATCTTCACCTATAAGGCCGTTAAAACAAGGAAGCAAATGGATAAAACTAGGTTTAGGCTCAAATTTAGCATTCTCAACATTAATACAAAGAGGATGGTTCTCCAAGTTAGGAGCAGCAAGCTCCTTCAAAGTCCTTTGTTGTGTAACTGCCATGTCTTCTAGGTAATGGTAAGTGTGAGTGATATCGGGAACAAGATCAACGTAGATGTTGGACGGTGATGAGTCAGCGGGTTGTGCACGTGTAAAAGATAACTCCTTAAAGTTTGGTTAGAAGAATGGATTAAATGAATGGCGTTGCTCAAGGATGATGGGATCGTGCAACGGTGTATAGGCTGGTGTTCGTTTGGAGTTGATCAAGAAATCTGTGTAGAATTGATCTAAGTCAGCTTGTTATTGATTTGAGAGTTCCTCTATGGATGATTGGGACATACAACCTTCAAAAAAAAAGGTTAAACACACCAAATCACAAAAAGAAAGTAAAATAACACGCAAACTATAAAAGAAAGATAAAAATCAACACTTTGATCCCCGGCAATGGTGCCAAAAATTTGATAGGTTGTCGTTAGCCTACAGATTTAATCCCCTACTTAAATTGATTTGTAGTATAGTGAAGTAAGGGTATCATCCCACATAGATCAAAACACAAGGTAGATTGTTTTACTTTCAAGCAAAGTATGCGTGAATGTCAAAGGGAAAAATAGAAGTTAAATGCGAGATATAGGACCAGATTGGGAGATTTGTTTGCTTACGTTAAAAGTGAACAAGAAAAGAAAGAATAAGACATGATTTAAGTTTAGAAAATTAAAACAAAGTCGAAAGTTTTCAAGAAAGAAATTGCTAAGAAAATTTGAATAAAAAGTTCAGATTAATTAAAGACCAATTGCAAAGGCTTTCACTAAATCCTTAGGTTGTTTTTTAATCATTGAAAACAAATTATATCTTAGATTGGAAAATTAGGGTTCATCAAGCAAAGATAGATGAATTTAAAATAAGCATGACATGCAACAACTTCTTGTTATTGCATTAATCCAAAACTAGCATAAACAACACAATTACAAGAGCATTAAAAGTAAAATCAAGTCTGCTGAACCTAAGTTAAATTTCAACAAAGCTAGCATGCATAAAATTAACCTATTTCTTAATCCAACTAATTAAAACCTACATACAAGCTTCAATTTTAATTAGTTGTTGCTACTTAACCTAATCAATTTATTGTCCAGCAATTAAATTAATCAGATAGCATACAAATTAATCATGCAAAATTCGAATTCATGACTTCAAATCCACATGTATAATTCGGCAATCATGTCCTGATCAAGAACACAAATTTCCAATCATAGATTGATCAATTATATGCACATGCTTCTCATAAAAATAACCATGAATTTAGCTAATAGCCTCGATAATTGGAAAAGAGAGTTTAGTTCATGATTTTAATTAAAACAAAGTTAAAAATCATTATAGAAAACATAGTGCAGAATTCATGTATAATAAGAAGAAGAGAAAATAAAACTAGGGTACTAATGTTAAAGGACCCTATTTATATTGGAGGAGGTATGGTCATCAAATCCTTATAGGAGATGATTTCTTTTCCAAGTAGAAGTAGGTCTTTTCTTTTCTTGTAGAAGAGCATTTCTTTTCTAAGTAGAAGTAGGTCTTTCTTTCCTTATAGAAGAGGATTTCTTTTCCAAGTAAAAGTAGGTCTTTTCTTTCCTTGTAGAATTAGGATCTTTTAGAAGCTTCCCTCCAAGTCAAACACACTTCCTAGGGTTTAAGTGGCAGTTCATGCATACTTTCATGTAGGCACCATGTGTCCCAAGATGTTAACGTGGTAGGTAACATGGCATACTGACCGGACGCCAAGTGTCATCTACGTGTACCAATCAGGTGCTGCCAGCTCATCAATTCCCTTAAAAAGTAAGGATATTCATTTCTTCCGATCTACATGTCCCCTGACCATCTGGATTATTCCTGGATCGATTTCTCACAATGGCGAACAAGAATCTTTCGAAATGTAAAAATCCTAGTTGAAGTAGGATTCCTAATCCTTTTGGGATCAGGATTTCACCATCCTTGCCAGGTTTAGGTCCTGATTTTTGTTTTGCTAGATTTTCTCCAAAACAGGAAGTCCTAGTTGCATTAGGATTTGGGGAATCCTAATTCTAATAGGATTAGGATTTCTGCAACTTTGGTCACCTTGTGGTATTTCAACCTCCTTATTCTGAAAATGACATCCAATAGTCCTAAATCTCCCTCTTTAGCATAAGTTTCCTCACTTGATACCTAAAACACTTGAAATGATAAAAGCAATGTAAGTCACGTGATTTAGACATCAAATGAGAATAAAAACTAAGTGTAAGAGTATAAAAAGATAAGAAAATATGAGTGCATCAATTCTAGATAATTCTCCTTGGATGATCTTGGGCGATAGAATGCTCCTATTGAGGCTAAACAAGAGTAGTGGTATTAGAGACATCATGAAAGTCATCAACATCGTTAGACTGAGTAATAAAGAAACTAAGAGCATCGACATCGGGAGGAGGTGACGATCTCACCTCTAACTCCACCTTCTTATTAGTATCCTGTTGACCACCTATACCAGTAGAAGAACCATAATCTTTTCCAGAAGAAAGTAAAACATTTTCATTAAACGTCACATCTCCAATAAGAATGACTGACTCAGGGTTAGTACACCATAAACAATATCCTTTTGATTCAGAAGCATAACCAAGAAATATACACTTTTTAGCTTTAGGTGATAGTTTGCCATCATTAACATGTGCACATCCAAAAACTCTTAAATTAGAGTAGTTGATAGGATTAGTTGATCAAACTTCTTCTGAAATTCAAAAATCAAGAGATGAATGTGGGGAGTGATTGGGCAAATAACATGCTGTAGAAATTGCTTAACACCAAAGATCATGTCGATGCCATAATTCAGCATTAGAGAGCATACAACGAGCTCTCTGAAGTAGGGCCCTGTTCATTTGTTCGCCAACATCATTTTGCTGGGGCTTACCAACCAGTGTCTTATGTCTAGTAATTCTAACTTAATAGAAGAATTCATTGAAATCTATTTCATAGAACTCTAATCCATTGTCTATTCTAAGCTTCTTCACCTTTTTCCTAATTTGGTTCTCAACAAGGGGTTTCCACTTCTTAAAAGTAAGAAAAGCTTCATTTTTATGCCTCAAGAAATAAACCCAAACCTTGCGGGAGAAGTCATCAATCAAGGTCATTATATAATGTTTCCCTCCAATAGAGGGAACTTTAGAAGGTCCTCAACGATCTGAATGAATGTAATCAAGGACACCTTTGGTACGATGTGTAGCAGTTGAGAAGCTGGCCTTTTTTTACTTACCAAAGACACAACGCTCACAAAATTCCAATTTATCGGTACCAGCACCAA
Organism: Erythroxylum rufum; assembly: GCA_027478365.1. Taxonomy (NCBI): domain Eukaryota; kingdom Viridiplantae; phylum Streptophyta; class Magnoliopsida; order Malpighiales; family Erythroxylaceae; genus Erythroxylum; species Erythroxylum rufum. The sequence continues at coordinate 5,162 of JANIHZ010150574.1, forward strand.
AAATACATTTCTTGCTCAGTAAATTCGTACCTTTCTCACTCATACAGCCTGGGCACATATGCCACAGATGAGTGAGATCATTATTAGACAATGAAGATGTGGACACAGCGGCTGAACCTGTGAATGTCTTGCAAAGACATAAAGGCTACTAAGCCTATTGCCTTTTATAATGACTCGGGCACATTTAAAAACCTTCAAAACTCCACCTTCAGTTAAATACTTATAACCAAGTGACTTAAGGGTGCCTAGGGAAATCAATTTAAGTTTCAAATCAGGAATATGTCACACATTGGTTAATGTCCTGATACAACTATCGTAGGTCTTGATCTGTACACTACCTATGCCAATAACCTTGTACTGAGCATCATTTCCCATCAAGACAACTTCACAGTTAATAGGTTCATAGGTGGAGAACTAGTCTCTGTGAGAAGACAAGTGGTACGTACAACCAGAATCTAAAATCCACTCAGTCGTACTCCTTCTTTTAGAAGAGGTAACCGACAATATATCACCATCAGACAGTGTCAGCAACACTAACTTCAGTAGTAGGTTTTTGAGGTTGCTTTCCTTTTTCATCTCTCTCCTTTTTATTTTTCAATTTATAACACTCGAAAATATCACGCCCAATTTTCTTTCAATATCAGCTGGTCTTGGAATTACATCTCCTAGATTTTGACCTAGATTTCTCTTTACTTGTACTCCTTTTTTCAACTGTTCTACCCCTAACAAATAAGACCTCAGCTTTATCATCTGAATGAACCTCAAGGTAAAATTTTTCCTTAAACAACAAGTTGGACTTGACATCCAAAAAAGACAACGTATCGTTATTTCCATATAACATATCTCCTTGAAGTGTTTATAGGTAGATGGTAAATAGATAACCAATAAAACAACCTTATCCTCATCATTAACTATAACATCTAAATTTTCTAGGTCAATAATAATTGAATTAAACTCATTAAGATGAGATTGAATGGAAGTACCTTCAATCATACAGAACATGTATAAATGCTCTTTGAGATGGAGTGTGTTCGCTAGGGACTCAAACTTCAACCAAAGTTTGACAGCAGTGGTTTCATGGACCATCTTGCGAAGTAACTCCTTAGAGAGATAGAGTTGGATCGCCAAAAGTTCCTTTTCATCTAACTCCTCCCATTGCTCATCAGTCATCGAATTAGGTTTATTTTATTTTCGGTCTAGAACCTTCTTTAATCCATTCTGAGTGAGAACAACCTTCATCTGGACTCTCCAAATGGAAAAACTAATCTTGTCATCAAACTTCTCGATATCAAATTTTGTAACGGTAGACATCTTGAACCGTAGCTCTAATACCACTTGTTATAATATAAAGCGATAACGGAAGCATGATCGAGATCAAGATGAGTGAGAAGGAAAATAATTAGGGAAGAATAGTAGTAAATATGACACACAAAGACTTACATGGTTCACACAAGTTGGCTAATTCTACGGATGATGATGAGTGAAAAATTCAGTATAATGGAGAAGAGTACAAATTAAATCCTCTAAACACAACAATGATATAAATTTTGTGTATAATCTCACAAAATAAAACTATCCCCTAAAATAAAATTGAATTCCAAAATTGTAACACTCCACTACCATAGAGTATATACCAGAACATCCAGAGGACATTCAAGTAAATATCCTATAATAATGGCATGTTAGAGCAGTTATGTTCTCTTATATGACATCATAAAGAATAACATAATACTTAAAAACAACTACTACTCTTCATTTCATTGCAAACATGATTTACAATGTAGTCATTAAAACAAATATTTATATTACCAAAACATTTGAAAGTTTACAAGCTTTTATACAAAAATTCTACATAAAATAGTCTACTATTCCTTAGACATCAGCTGGCAGACCTTTGAGTCATTTCTTAATCCAAAATTGTTCTTCTAGAGTAACTTAGGAACTAGGTTTTCTCTCACATACCTGAAAAGCCACATTACAATTTTGATGAGTTTTGCGAAATCAGTGAACTAACCATCATCGATGGATCACTCACATCAAATACACAAATATGTCACATTTAACCAAATTCACAACATTCCTCATCTCAATAAGACGTAATGAATGTCACACATTTCATATACTCTTTCAGATCTTATATATCCCAATCAATCACATTAACATCAATTACTCAAATGTAGCATATCACTTTGTTATCACAATTTCAGAAATGGATTCATAATCATATAATTCATTATCATAAATGTACAAATGCAGATGCATATCATACTCATTCCATTTTAACTTTGTTGTGAACGAGTACCTATTTCACTGTCCCATATTCGTTGTGAATACTGAGGTCTTTTTAGTACTATCTCGTATCCGTTATGGATACCGGGCTCATAAATGTTGAGCCTGAGGCTCTGATGCTCGTAACTGAGCTTAAAGCTCTTTTCATGTTGGTTACTCCGGTCACAACCCCTTTATGTGAACATGCATAATGTAATGGAGTATAACAGTTCACATAATATATCATCAGTCACTTTCATTCAAAGAGCACATTCAATTTTCACAGTTCATTGGATCTAAGTCCGGCATTCAACAAATAGTTGAGCATTCAATTTCCTTATTCACATTCAAATCACAAACACTCCCAATACAATCTTGAATATCGAACTCCTTGGATAATCAATTGTTTAGAATCAGTAATATCATAATTTTATCAATATCAATTTAATATAAAGGAATTAAGTTTAATCAACACAATTTGAACAGAACACATTACTAATCGAAATCTCACATCTAGGTTACCCACTATACATACAATTCAAACAGAAGCATAAATATCTGAGTTTACACAACTAGGTTAACTCACAGTATGCTCCAGTATACGCTATTGCCTGGATGAACCGATAATGTATTAATGATGGCGTTCGATTTGAGCGTCTATACATCATACAACACACACAGAATTCACATTACAAAGTCGATCAATCAAATACATATTCACTTATGCATATACATACATGTGCTATGTTCAACGCATGCCTAATGAGTATCTCGGGTATGTCTTCTTAATCATAATTCATAATCATTCATATATTGTCACTTGGATATGACTTGTTTGCATTTAGGTTAATACCTTAAGTAGACTTGATCATGCTCCATTCATTAACCATGCATTTACTAACTCTTTTCTAGCATTACAAATATTTCACATAATTTACAATTCTCATTTATTCATTCTTAATGCATTATTATTATCCTTCGGAATACATTTTCATTCACATAAATATCTTCATTCCTTTAACACTCCTTCATTATAAACTTAGATGCATTGTTATCCAACATTCTTTTCCTTAAAATATGACTTCAATTATCAATCAAAACTTATCACACATTTAACCAACTTTTCCAACATCAAATTATGTTCATTTTAAACCTTCATCAAGTCCAAATGCATCATAAGTAAGTACCTTATCCTTAATTGGTTCAAAAATCACACAAAAGAACATTTTATTTACTGCCATACCATTTCCACGATTGTGGGATGCGTTATCCAAAAGTCCCCATCCAATTTCTTCATTAGTTTTTTTTCCAGATTTTCTCAGGACAGGTTTCGGGTCAGTTTTTTATGGCCATTATGACATAGAAACTGAGGTTTCTAGGTAATATCTTCTTCTAAAAAAATGTTCCTTTATGTCTTAAGTATCTAATAAACTAAAGTTCATATGATTTGGTTCATTATTCCTAGAGATATACCAAAAATACTACAGATTGTTCTCAAACAATGACAGAATCCAAAACTCAACTTTAAGCCAAATTTCAAAACCCTTAGAGTCAGAAATGAAATTATATTCCTCACGAAAATTGTAGAACTATGTTTTTAGTTTAATCTACATTTAAAATCACCCCATTTGGATATCTATAGGTCAATATATGGCCAAAATATTGATGTCTGTTCAGCGAAACCACTACAATTAACTCACGTCTTACACCTTTAACGCCCCCTCACTATAGTTCATCAATTCACCTTCAATTCCACCTTATTCATGCCTCAATTCTACATCAATTTTTTGTCTAGAACCAATTCAGAAATCATTCATTAGGAAACCTACAAATCAATAACTTCCACACAACAAAACCAAACCAGAAATTATCATACAAGGATCATTTTTCTAGCACATATCATCACCAATATCTCATGCATTTCATTGCAATTTAAGAATCATTCCTATACCATTTAACATGCCATAAAACTCGTATTTTTACTTACTATTAGGCTTCCAATTCAACAAAAAACTTTAGATTAAACCTAGTCTCCAAGCAAGCAAAATCAACACAAACTTATGGTGAAAGCAAGGTGATTTTCAGACAGTAAAAATGAAGATCACATTCAGCTAGTTTTCTTGACAATTTGGTGAAGGATTTAGGTGTGGTTTTCATGAAACAAATTGTCTAGGGTTCAAACAAATTTCAGAGGAAAAATTGGAGCAATTTTAGTGAAGGAAAGAAGAAAGGAAGTAGAAACTTGGATGCTGGAATTTGCCACATCAATAAGCTAGCTAGGTGTCATTAACTTACAAAGACATATGTCTTAAAGCATGCTAGCCATTTGTTCAACAATTCTGCTACCACTAATCCACTCATTATGCTGCCATTTGTCACCCTTTAATCAGTCCATGTATCACTCTAAGATTGGTCCTCATGTCACATAAGAATTGATCCACTTGTCATTTATTTATTAGTCCATTTGTCACACATTTAACTATGCCAAATGTCACTCACTTTTTTTTTAGGCTTAATCACCCTAATTTTTCATGTATCAATTTATCCTACCACTTGGCATTTGTCCTAGTCCAAATGTACATTTTAATCCATCAATTTTCCAATCTATAACATTTAATTCCAATTTACTAATTGAAATCCAATCATATCAAAATTCAAGACATACCAAAACACAATTCACATCATGATCATATAACACTTTTCATACCCCGAGACATGTCAAATGAGTGGATATACTTACTTGTAATGTTTACAAATATCAATTCATGTATGAATGCTAATGTTATGCATGTATATGCAATGCTTGATCTAGGGTTAAACCCTAAGCATGTTTTGGAAAACAGGATATTACATCT
>JANIHZ010150641.1:0-10277 GCA_027478365.1 Erythroxylum rufum
ATTGACATCAAATTAATCGGGGTATGTTCACAATTATGTTTATTATGCTAGTCCATAATTATGATAAAAGACTATCACTTTACCCAGAAAATGAAGCGATGAGAGCTGAGAAGAGAAGAGGGTAAAGCATATGATTGAGTTTTTAAGTTTTGAGTTATGAATTTATATAGAAGTGAATCATTGACAAATCAATCAGTTTTTTTTATATATATAAATAGGTTATTAAATAAAAATAAACTGAACAATTAACCGGTTTATATTAATTTCAGTTGAACCGATCGGTCCGATTTAATTTTTAAATATTACTTGTTACTACTCTTTTTTTTTTTTTTGCTTTATTTAAACATGGGATCGAAATCATTATACTTATTACCATAGCATTCTTTATCCCCACATATATAAATATATACTCAAAATGAGGTTTGATGATTAAATAACCACTAAGAAATATTTTACATTTTACACGAGCTTATTTTATTTGAAAGATGATGTCTATACATTAATGAAAATGTAACCTTTAACCAATAGTATTCTTTTTTTAAAGGTAAAAAACGTAAACCTCTCTTTTAGTTTAGAAATCTTAGAAAATTCTATAATCTTTAAAATTTGCAAAAAAAAGTTTGTTTACTTTTCAATTTTCTTTATAAAAATCTTTTCTCTTAGATTTAAGTTAAGAAATAATAATGAAAATATCAAACATAGACTAATCAAATATTATTTATATGATGATTCAAATTAATTCTTAAATTCGAATCAAAACAATTAAATTTGACTCAAATTAATAATTTATTATAATTATCTTAAATTATCAATTTAAGGTAAACTTAATTGTTCGAATTTACTTTGAGAGTTGAATTATCATATTAGTAATAGTTGATTAGTTCACATTTGATATATACATTGCATATTTTTCATAGTTTTTTTGATCGAAGTTTAAGGTAAGTGGTTTTGTTTTTAAAAAAGTCTAAAAGATAAGAGTTTTTTTCAAAAATTTTAAATATCAGGTAGCTTTTCTAAAATTTCTTAACTTGTAAAAAGGTCAATCTTTTATCCTATATTTAAAATAAAAAGATACAGGCTTCTTATGTAATTTTGCTCATTGTTTAAGATCACGTTACAACACCAACACCTAGATGATAGAAATACTAACGAGTTGTTTGGAAACTTTCAAATTGAATTCATTAACGAATTGTATTCAATTGCATTAATGAGATTAAATTGAATTCAATTTACACTGTTTAGATCAAACCTAGTAATTTTAGAATTGAATTTAATTACACTGTTTAGAACACAATCAAAATGAATTCAATTATTTTATATGACATTTTTTACTCACGATTAAAAAATAATCTTATTAAATAATAAGCATTCACACTTACATAGAGCAAGTTATAAATATCAATTTTATTATAAGTGATATTATAAAAAAAATTCATTGTTAAAATGAAAAGAAAAAATTGATTGCAAATGATATTAAACTATACCGAGCTATGAAGACAATAAAGAACGATGATCATAGGTCAAAAAAAAGAAAAAGGAAAAGGGAAAAACCTGCATATGGTGGGAGGTGCTGATTCGTGGAGAAGATGTTGTTGTTCCGTTTCTTGGTGGAAGGGGCTGCTTTAGGTGAGGAGATATATGGTAAGGTTAGATGAGTATTATTGGAAGGATATTTTCAACGTTCAAAAAAAGAATTGAAACCCCAGTTCGTAATTCAATTCCGATACTTTTTCAGGTTAATTCAATTTATAAAGGATGATGAGATTTAATTCATGTATGAATTGAACTTATCCCTTTTTTCAGTTTCCAAACACTTGAATTTAATTCAATCACAGTATCGAATACTGTAATTGAATTGAATTCATACCATTTCAAACACCCCGTAAAGAATATCACTATTTTTCATCAAATTAATTTTCCATTGTTTTCATAGAAACTTTGTCATATGGTTGAAGTTAATCATGTAACAATTTCTATCAAAATAATTTAAAAGCCTAATAAAAAAGTATCTTTTAATATTATAAAATAATATAAACAATAAGATTATTTTTTTTAAAAAAAAGTGAAATGGTAAGGAAAATTCGGGATGAGATCCTCTGGCACAGGATAAGGCCAGCACTTAGGTGAGTGGTCATCTAAGTAGATAGCTCAAATCTTCTAGCACAAGATAGGGTCAGAATACCTGGACCAGAAGATCTGAAGCCGGAAAATTCTAGCACTTTCCCTTGTTTTATATTCACCGACGCTATACCTCTTTATATATACATGGAGTAGGAAGACAAATTACAAATTTGAACCGATCTTTTCCTTTTCTGCAATTGCCCCACATCATTCCCTTCAGGTGACAGCATTGCAAACACAAACCAGTACAAAACCCTCTTAAACAATTTTGACCCCGTCTAATTTTCCTTACAAATTTATGATACATACAAACATTTATTTAAGGTACGTGTACATGAATGAATGTCTGCATTTTACTGCTGTGTGAGGATATGGGAAAAGAAGTAACAAAAATCATGCTGACACATCCTCCATGTTAGTTACGACAGCTTCTGATTTTTCTCTCTCTGCCACTAGCATAAGCATCTCGAGGCGCTTATCAAATATCAATGCACTTTCATCTCTCTTGTCAAGCTCAGCACCTTCAGCTTCAAGCCATTTCTCTCGCAAATCATCAAGAAGATTAACCTGGTCTGTATTTATCACAGCTCCTGGAGCACGTGGAACCGAGGTACGAAGTGAGGAATCACCTGATGGTGGAGGCAGTGTTAAGAGCATTGCTCGGAACTCGCAAGTATCGGCAAATGTCTCAAAATTGCAAGCTATTGTGTCGAGACAATATTCACGGATCTTGAAAACACCGTACCTGCATAACAGAACAAGAACTATTACCACAAACCACCTCGGCTATAAGTTTAGCCAGAGAATAGTTTAATCACCAAAACCGAAATAAGATCCTGTTCAAATGGCCTCAATGTATGGAAAGTTTAAAGCACTTCTTTTGTTTTCTCTCCCATATACCAAAAAAAAGGACAGAACAGGAGCTTTAAAATCTTTACAGAAAGCAGCCAGCTGAAATAATTTGGGCCCCAACCATCGGTTCAAAAAGGAATCTTTGAGTTCAAATCTCAAGTACGTAAATGTAACAATCCTCAGTTTCCAACTCAAGTAGTGTCCCATGACCCCAAAAAAAAAGAAAAAGAAAAAAAACACAAGCTTAACCATCTTACATGTCTGCCATCATCAGCCAGTGGCACACTTCGGCAGGAGAGACCATTTCCAATTGAGGCAACAGTACATCTGCCACAGCACGCTTAAGAGGAAATAGTAGATATCTAGAAGCAACATCAAACATCTCTTCTGCCTGCACAAATAGATGCAATGAATTCGTCAAGATACTAGAAAAGAGCGAAAAACCTTTACAAAGGCCACAAGCAATTACAACAACCATGCAGTATACCTGGTCTGGATGTATGTCCTTTAAACCATCAGTGTACCTAAACCAAACATTTGGTTGAAATAACTCCTATTATTGTAGAGATTTTAAAGGAATAATATCTAATTGAAACCGCAACCAAGTTGATAATAAATTTGTAGGTGATTTGCCTATACATATTATTCAGAAAGTAGAAACTAGGCAAGACATCTCTGGTTGAAGAAACCCAGACAAGTAATGAATCTACAAAGTTCAATTCCCATAACATAAACAATAATTTTGAAACCAGGGAACCAAATTACAAATTATTTTAACATCAATGTGATTTAAAATACAGCTTAAGCATATAAAGAAAACGTTGGAATCAACTTACATATACTCTAGCATTTTCTCCAATGCCTCCATGCTCAAATCATGTTCCACTAGACATGGTAGAGCATCATGAGTGAACTTATCATTTCCTTCATGAAAATCCTTAATACGGGACAATCTTGCTCGAAAGTACTCCGACCTTGCAGCCAAAATCACTTGATGGCAACGGAGGATCTTCTTATCAACCCTAATGCACATGTCTGCAAGATCGTCCACAGAATCACTGATCTTCATTGCCCCAAAAGGAGATAATAATTCATCAACACCCTTTTCTGGGTTTTCCAAAATGGATTTGGCAAGAGAAGTCTGAAAGATCCTATGCAAGGTAGAAGGAAGCCGATCCTCCTCAGGAAGTGATATGCCATGTAAGATAAATCGTTTCTGAGAATTTTTTAAATCTCTCAGTGCTTTATAATCTGCATATTTTTGGTGAATCAACTCTTTCTCGAGAATTCTCTGTAAGGATTTACACTTGCAAACTTTACATATCCTGACAAGATCTTCCATGTCATCTACCATAACCTCTAGTCTGTCGGAGTAAAAGAAATGGATGAGGCTGTAAAGAGCAGGATAAGATAACTTTTCTTTTCCAAATCTCACTTCACTGCGAGCTCTCCAATCAGTTTCAAACTTTCTCCTAAAGAACTGTGACCGAGCACTTAAAATAACTCTGTGAGCTTCAATAGGCCTACCTTGCACAAAAAATACCACGTCTGAAGGGAAGTGCTTGGAATTGGATACGCCAGTTGAATGAACACCTAGTCAATAACATCACATATAACTTGTCAAATCTGTATGAATTTGCATCAAAAGAAATGCACAACCATAATGAACATCCAGAAAATTAAAAGATCACGTAGCAACATTAGTATATTCCAAATTACATCCATCGAAAAAAGATAATTGCTTGCTGTTTCCTGACATATATCCATATGCACTCTTCACAACAATATTTCCACATTCCGAATTACAGCCACTGAAACAAAAAAAGGGCATGCCATTTTCTGACACCCAAGAAGTTATAATCTGTACAACAAGCAAAACTTGAAAGTTAAATTTCAATCTTCACATCATCACCGGAAAAGCATCAACTCATAAGCAAATGTGGTATCTCAATTTTTTTGGCCTTCACTCTTGAACAGAAAATCAGTCCTTGTCACAAGAAAGGCAATATTTGGACTCTCCATAACCTTTTGTAGGAGGCACAAAGCAATCACGAACCTCCTATAAGCCCATGAATGCAGCTTCATCCCACCAATGAATACTCGGAACCAGACATCTGTCAACAAGCCTTCTTTGAAGGGTCCATTTTATCCAGATTCTACACCATTGCATAATCTAGGTTTAAGCTTATTTCTTAACCTTCAAAACAAGAACTGGAGGAGCTTTAACTTTCACATTCACCCACGCATTTCCCAAGAAATAAACAAGATTAATGAGCATTTGATGCCAAGATCAGTTCATTTTAGACTTTCCACTTATCCTTTGAAAAACACAAACCTCAACACCGATAGAAGAAAAGCATCAGTCATCTCAAACTACTATCACAGTACAATATACCCAAATTCTAACTAAACCAGTTCAGTAAATTGATATGAGTCAATTAATTATAAGGGACATTTTAGTCTTTTTACTTATTTGTCTGCTTGTTAACGGTTAGAATTGTTTTCAATTTGCATTTTTTCTCTTGCGTTGTTGAGTTGTCAGAAACATTTGCCTATATACGGCCTTTGAGCACTGAATGAAGGCATAACAATTTACCCAAAAATTATTCTGTCCTTATTCTACGAATTCTCTCTTCCTTTATTTCTCTGTCATTTCTCTCATCACAGCCAAGTGCTACCATTGGTATCAGAGACCATCGATTCCGGCCATGGGTGACGGCGTAACAACACGTTTACAGAAGGATGTCTCTACACTTCAGCAGGATCTGGAAAAACTTGCCACCGAGTCACGTTTAGCTTCTGAAAAGCTGAAAATGGAGCTTCGTATGGAGTTTAAAGCTGGGTTTGAAGCTTTGGCAGCGGAGATACGACACACTTTTGGGAAAACTCAGGAACACCCAACATCTGAAACATCGAAACGTTCCGATGAGATTTTTCAGTCAAGGGTATCGGTGACCGGAGGAGCTGCGACAGACCCAACTTCCCCGGGTTCTACTCGTCTCCAGACTAAGTTGTCCAAAATGGAGTGTCCTCGTTTTAACGGTACAGATTTTAAAGGGTGGTGGTTGAAAATCGAACAGTTTTTCGAGGCCGACCAAACTCCGGCGACGGACAAGGTCAGAATCGTAATGATGCATCTTGATGGCAAAGCTTTACAGTGGCACCAACGTTTCATGAAAAACCAAGGCTCCCTTCATGAGATAAACTGGACCCATTACTTAGCTGCAATGCGATCTCGTTTTTCTGAGAATGAGTTTACAGATACCATGTTTGAAATTGTTAGTCTAAAACATACAACTACTGTGGATGAGTATTATGATGAATTTGAATTTTTGTTGAACTTATTGCAACTCCCTGATGATTATACCCTTAGTATCTTTACTAGCAACTTGAAACCTGAAGTCGCTAGGCCGGTGCGTTTGTTTTATCCAAAAACCATCACGCATGCTTATAACCTCGCAAAACAAGTTGAATCCCTTGTTTTTCAAACACCATATAAATCCACTTTTCCTTATAGACATCCACCACATCCTACCTTGAGCACCACTATACACCAGCCTCCACCACAAACAGACTTACCTCCCCTTTTACCGACTCCAAAGACTCTGTTTCCTTCTTACCCTGCATCACCTAAACCCAACAGTTATTTCCCAACAACCAAACCTCCTTACCAAAAGCCTGATAATCCTAGAACACCTACGAAAACAACTACCAGGGAGGAACGTGATGACAGGAGAAAGAAAGGATTATGCATGTGGTGTGGAGTGAAGATATAGTGGGTCACAAATGTATGCGATCTCAGCTCTATCACATTCTGGTTGATGAGAGTGATGATTCCCTGATTGAACTTGATGAGTTCTTGGATTGTATGGACACTATGGATAGTCCAGTTTCTGCTGAGTCTGAGAAACATACCAATCATGTTATTTCACTTCATGCACTCAATGGCACATCTGGTTCTCAGACAATTATGGGCAGGATAAAGACTCACAAGGTCATCTTCTTGATTGACACAGGATCCACTCACAATTTCATTGACTCTACACTGGTCAAGAAATTGGGGTTTTCCACTCAGAAAATTAAAGGTGTCAAAGTCTCTGTAGCTAATGGCGATGTGATGATGGCACAAGAAATTTGTAGGGGAGTTGAATGGAACTGTCAAGGCTACTCCATGAAGGCTGATTTCTGGGTTCTACGTAAGCTGGGTTGTGATTCAGTCTTAGGAATTCAATGGCTAAAGGATTTGGGGAAAATTACTTGGGATTTCACTACTTTAGTTATGTCCTTCATCTTGGGAGATGTTTCTTATACACTGCAAGGACTTAAGATGGCAGAAATATCTCATGCTTCTGATAAACAACTTAGCAAGATCTCTAGTTGCTCTCTGAAGGCTTGTACCTTGTTCATGACAACTATGAGTGAGGAAATGGTGGTGCAGAAAGACCCATTCGACAGGCTGTTTTCTCTTCCTTGGGAGCTCCAGCAGCTACTTGATGAGTTTTCTGAGGTTTTTACAACACCCCATGGTTTACCTCCTTCCAGGGAGCATGAGCATAGAATCTTACTCAAGGATGAACATCAAATAGTAAAGTTGAAGCCATACAGGTACCCTGTTCTGCAAAAAAACGAGATTGAAAGGCTGGTGGCTGAGTTAAAGAAATCTGGGGTTATAAGAGACAGCATTAGCCCTTTTGCTTCACCTGTGGTGCTAGTAAAGAAGAAGGATGGGTCATGGAGAATGTGTGTGGACTATAGACAGCTTAACAAGCTGACTATAAAAGATCATTTTCCTATTCCTTTAGTTGAGGAACTATTGGATGAGCTACATGGTGCTTTTTTTTTCACCAAGTTGGACTTGAGGGCCGGTTACCACCAGGTGAGAATGCACTCTTTAGATGTGCATAAAACAGCTTTTAGAACCCACCATGGCCACTTTGAATTCCTTTTCATGCCATTTGGCTTGACAAATGCACCATCTACCTTTCAATCCCTCATGAATAAAATTTTTCAGCCCTATTTGAGACACTTTGTTTTGGTGTTTTTTGATGATATACTCATCTATTCAGCCACCTGGTCCGAACATTTGCAACACTTGGAACTGGTTTTCACATTACTTATTGAGAATCAGTTATTCCTCAAATTTTCCAAGTGTGAATTTGGGGCTCAGAAGATAGAATATTTAGGACATGTAATTAGTCCTACAGGTGTTTCCATGGATGCTAAGAAGATTGAAAGCATTGTTACTTGGCCATTACCTCACTCTCTGAAAAACCTGAGGGGATTCTTAGGGATTACAGGTTACTATCGGAGATTCATAAAAGGTTATGGTGTCCTGGCTTTACCTTTAACATCCCTCTTAAAGAAGAATGCTTTTTCTTGGAATGAGGAAGCCACTGCTGCTTGGACTAAATTGAAGGAAGCTATTACTTCTGCCCCTGTGCTCTCACTTCCAGATTTCAATACCACATTTGTAGTTGAATCTGATGCATCTGCTACAGGTATTGGTGCCATTCTTACTCAAAATGGTAAACCAATAGCCTTCTTCAGTAAGGGTCTTTCCCCAAGGCATCAAGCACTCTCAGTGTACGAAAAGGAGATGCTAGCAATCTTGACAGCAGTGAAGAAATGGAATGGTTATCTCTTGGGCAGACATTTTCATATCAAGACTGATCATGATAGCTTGAGATTTTTGCTCGATCAGAAGACCACCACTCCTGCTCAGCAACTTTGGGTTGTAAAAATGATGGGGTATGATTTCTCTTTAACATTCAGGAAAGGTAGTCAGAATATAGTTGCTGATGCTTTATCTCGAATTCCCCAAGTTGAATGTAATGCTCTCTCTTTGCTGCATACTGATTTGTTGCAATTGATTAAATCTTCTTGGTATAATGATGAGAGGTTGCTTGCCTTAATTGACAAGTTAAAGCAGGGTACTAATCTGAATACAAAGTACACTTGGGCTGGTGATCAGTTGAGAAGGAACGGCAAGCTCATGGTAGGCAATGATGCTGGTTTGAAACAGCAACTGCTCTCTTATTTTCATAGCTCATCCACTGAGGGTCACTCTGGTATAGAAGCCACAATGAAAAGACTTGGCAAGTGTTCTTTACTGGAAGGGACTTAAGAAGGACATTAGACAGTTTATCAGATCTTGTCCTACTTGTCAAACTTGTAAGTATGAGACTACAACATACCCTGGTTTGCTGAAACCTCTAGCCATTCCCGAGCGGGTTTGGACTGAAATATCTCTTGATTTTGCGGAAGGTTTGCCAAAGTCTCAGGGAAAAGATACAAATCTTGTTGTAGTTGACAGATTGAGCAAGTATGCCCATTTTATAACACTGTCTCACCCTTTTACTGCTATCTCTGTTGCTCAGTTGTTCCTAGACCACATCTACAGGCTTCATGGGGCACCTACAAGCATAGTAAGTGACAGAGATAAGATATTCCTCAGCATGTTTTGGAAGGAGCTGTTTCGACTCTTGGGAACTGATTTGAAGCTGTCTACATCTTATCACCCTTAGACCGATGGTCAAACCGAGGTGGTTAATAGGTGTTTGGAGACCTATCTTCGGTGCATGACTGCTGAGCGGCCTAAGGATTGGAGCAAATGGATTCCATTAGCTGAATTTTGGTATAACACCACCTACCATTCAGCCTCTAAGACCACTCCTTATGAAGAAGTTTATGGTCAGCCAGCTCCAACACATTTACCCTATTTGGCTGGTGACTCTCACATTGAATCCATTGACAGGAGTTTACAAATGCGAGAAGCTGCTATAAACTTGCTTCAATTAAGCAACACATTGGTTCTCTCCCTGTTTCACCTTCCTTACCTATACTTGATGATGATGGCCTCATTGCAAAGGAGCCCGTTGCAATCCTTGACCGCAGAATGGTTAAGAAACACAACCGAGCAGTTACTAAAGTGTTGATTCAATGGAGCAATACATTTCCGGAGGATGCAAGTTGGGAGAATTTCTATGAACTGCAGAAGAAGTTTCCTCAATTTGATCCTTGAGGACAAGTATCTTTTCAAGGAGAGGGTATTGATATGAGTCAATTAATTATAAGGGACATTTTAGTCTTTTTACTTATTTGTCTGCTTGTGAAACGGTTAGAATTGTTTTCAATTGTATTTTTTCTCTTGCGTTGTTGAGTTGTCAGAAACATTTGCCTATATACGGCCTTTGAGCACTGAATGAAGGATAACAATTTACCTACAATTTATTCTGTCCTTATTCTACGAATTCTCTCTCCCTTTATTTCTCTGTCATTTCTCTCATCACAGCCAAGTGCTACCA
>JANIHZ010150687.1:0-10274 GCA_027478365.1 Erythroxylum rufum
ATGTTTCCCATACATCTCTATGTATATGTATATTACTTACAAAAGAATCTTGGTACCTTTTGACCAGATATATAATGATCACACAAATAAAACCAAATTCTTTTGTTTTATTAATAATAAATATTTTCATCACAAAACTGCAACTGGAAGAAAATTAAGTTACATGTAAATACACTTGCTTTCCAGGGCACTATATTTACATAACTCCAATTATAACAACTTGAATGATTGCGTTTAGAGTTATATTATTTTGTGAAGTAATTACCTCATTTGTTGCATTGTGTATTTTGTGCTTTGTGTTGTTTGTTATTTTGTTTGCTTGAGGGCAAGAAAACGTTTAAGTGTGGGGACGTTGATAGGTGTGAAATGCATCGTATTTTAGGGTATAGTTTGATATGTGTTTAGTCGTTTATTCGATTGTTTAGTATGTGTTTAGGGTAGATTTGTGTTTGAAGTGTTTTATAGGTTACAAAAATCCTTTGAGCTTAAATATGATATTTTTGAGGTACCTTGATGTGTTTATTAGTAGTTCAGGGTAAAGATCGAAGAACGAAGGAGTTTTAGAGCAAATTGGGGCCAATTGCATGGCCGACGACTTCCAAACTTAGCGTTTTAAGGAATTTTTTAGACCTTTCGGACCCCAAAAAAACCCTAGTTTAACCCTAAACACAAAAGAACATAAATAGAATAACAAGAATAAAAAGAAGGAGCTTTACATTTAGCCACTCTTGGAAACCCTAAAGGGAGAGAAAAAGAAGAGAGAGAGAGAGAAGAAGAAGAGGAAGAAGAAGTGGATCCCGACGTCGCTACTCCCCAGATCAAGTGGTATCCCGATGCCGCTGCCTTCCTGATTTGTCTGACCTAAGTTCCATTTTCTCTTCATTTCCTTTTTCATTTAAAAGTATAAAGTTGAGATGGATTGTATAGAAATGAATTTCAAGTTGTTGATAATGTTCTGAACTCTTCTTCGAGATGTTGCTTTGAATTAATATTGATTTAGTTATTTTGGCATTTATTGTTTTGTGTGTTGTGACTAATTAATCTAATTGCATGTTTCGGTAACAAACCGAGAGGATGAGCTGAATAAAAATGATTAGATCAAATTAATAAGAGTTAGGCGATCTAATTGACCACTTAATCAATCTAGTCAGTAATTTTATGGAGAGAGATCCCTTGTAAGACCCGATTGTTTATTAGAGAGCTTTAAAACTAATTAGAATTATAGGTAATTTGTGAATTGATAGATTGCAAGTTCCATAATTTGATTGGGGTTTACAATTCAGGTTTTAATGGTTATAACTCGAGAAAGAATAATCAACCTTATGATCGTCTAAAACTGACACCTCGTGAACACATAAATGGCTAGATTAGCAATAATGATAGGTAAAATCCCCTATCTCATAACTGATTAACTCTCTTGACGGATTTCTATTATGACCTGTGTGACTACTTAATTTAATTCTATTTTGTTGAAATTTTCACTTTACAATTCCTGAATCAAATTCTCATATTTACTTTCCGTGTTCACTTGTGCAGTTTTTTATTTTTTATTCTTTTCTCTAAGCCTTAGATGACTTAGGATTAAGCTAGTACCCTCCTCGTGGGATCGACCCTTCAATACTACAAGGTATGACCCGTGCACTTGTTGTTATTGAGTGTTTTATAAATTGTAAAACTTGCTCAACATTTGTGAACTGTAATAGGTAAAAACATTTAATCATGTCAATTATCTTTAGCCCTAAAGATCCCACATTGAAAGGAGACATTTTCAATTAGTAAAACCTCCAAGCTTTTCTGGGTTTTTTTTTCATTGCCTTAGTGACTTTTATTTTTGTCCATGGCGAGTCTTCTAGAGATTTTTTGTTTGAGAAGTCATCTAGGTAGACACCTAAATCATCTTTCCTCTCTAGTAACTCGAATTCAACTTCATCAATCACCTCTGTGATTTGGACATTTGAATTGTTCCTATAAGAGTATCCTTAAAAGAAGACAAACCTCTATGACATTCACTCGTCTTGTTGGTCAGGCCATAACTTTCTCTTCAAATCCTCATATGATCTTCTTCCATACTAGTATCAGATGTTCTACTCTCTTGAAGGATTTGGGTGCATTAGGTGAAGCTTGAAATTGTGTAGGTGGGTGGTTGAAAATAGGAAAGCCGACATTGAAATTGGGATAAGTAGCGCATGATAGAAATATTGAGACAACAACGTATGATAGAAGGTACTTGCCCATTATTGGGTGATTTTGTACACATTTTCGATATGTAAACAACACTTAGACCAACCGATGAAAGATGCCTTCCTCTAATTATCATTTTCCTCAATTACATGATTCTCTTAGTTTATGTTTCCAAATTCAACTTTTATTCGTATATCATGCAAGAATTATTCAAACCAATGGTTAGCAAAAGTGGGATAATAATTCCTTATACTTCTGAATCTTATCGAATAATTAATTGAAAATTGAATATTTTTAAAAGATAATTATATTCTTTTATTACAAAAAGTAATACTTTAAACTTCGTAAGATCTAAATTTGATATTAAGTTATACAAATTAAAAATATATATTTAAATAAGAAATAAATTGTGTTTTAAATTTTATAAAAATTGGCAACTTTTAGTGTTTTAAACAAAATGCATTTGGAAATTAAATGTGACATACTTCAAGCTAATTTTTTTTTAAATAAAGAGTCTCCACTCTTATTTATTAAAATCTAGATTTATAGGTTGATACAATTGTAATCGACTTATATTCTAGATAAAATAATTAAAGTTCAAATTTTAGAGTTACATTTATGAAAGGGCTTTAACTATTTTGTTTTAAACTAATATCATAGAGGTACTTAATTGAAATCAGTGAGATGTTATAAGATTGTTATTAGTTGTTATTTTAGAAACATTACAAATGCTTTGTTTTTATATATATCTTAGTAAGAGTAAGGTTTACCCTTTTACAGTTAGGAAACAATTTCAGTAAGACAGATGGTTAAATATAATTCATCTTCTCCTGGCCTAAGTAGTTGTTATAACTCTATATTGAAAATTAATATAAGAAAAAAATTTGGTATCATTATTTGGTAGTTATTAGTGTTCATCATTGTAATAAATAATAAAATAATGTTTTATATAATAGTAATTTTTATTTAGTAGTGATGGCTACTAATTGGTACCAAATGATGGTTATATAGTTAGTGCCTTAAAGTAAATACAAGTTTGTTGCAAAATATCTCCTTCTTATCATTTTAGAATTCTATATTCTCTTTACTATGTAGAGTTTCTTAGATATTCAAAATTTTCCATGCAATGTTATTAGCATAAGAGTAATTAAGTCTTTGGCTAAAGAAGTATGGCGAAAGGAACTAGAAGCCATGATTTCAAATGATTTGAGAGTACTAAAGAAGCTCAAGCAAGAAGTGACAAAAGGTATCAAAAGGTAATAGAATTTCATGATCATGAGCTTAAGGAATTGAAGATGTTGTTAAACCATTTTTTCTAGAATCAAGAAAACTGACTTCTTATATTTTTGTGTCACTGAATCATCTAATCCTACAACTCAAAATCATGTACCAAATGTAATAGCCGGTTTCCAAAACTTACTAAGGGTTAGAATGTTAGACTTTTGAGTCATATCATTTTAGAATTTATGAGGTGCATTTCATTCACACGCATAACATGAGCATATACACACATGAATGTTGATTTAGAAAACATTGCAAAGATAGTATATGCACTTAATTGACATGTTTCGGAATATGAAAGGTTTAAAATGATGATGATTTGATTGTGTATTACTTATATCTTGAATTTTGGTTTCATGGATTATAATTAGTAATTTGGAGTTAATTTGTTACATTGAGAAAATTGATGAATTAAAATGTACATTTAGTCTAGGAAAAATGTCAAGTGGCAAGACAAATTCATACATAGAAAATTAGGATGACTAAGCCTATTAAATGAGTGACATTTGTCATAGAAAATTAAGTGACACATGGTAGTAGAATTGAGTGACAAATGGCCTAGGATTTTAGTAACAATTGGAAGCTTATAGAAAGGACATGTGGCTTGCATGCATATATGACAAGTGTCATTATAAAATAAAGACACCTTGCATCTAATGACTTAAGCTAATGCAGAAATTGTTTATGCTAAGTTCTCTCTTCTCGTTTCCTTTCACCACCGAAACACACACCTTCACAACTCTAGATTTTTGCTTCAATTTCGTTGTTCACCACTCACAATCCTTACAAGATCCTGTATCAAGAAAGCTATATGCTGCTATCTTCCATTCTGTTGTTTTCTTACTGAAAACCATCCTATTCACACTTTGATTTTGAGATGATCTTGCGTGCATGTAAGGCAAAGTAGACTTGATGTTTTGAGGTAGAATTTGAGCTAAATAAGTAAGTGACATTATGAACTTTGTGGCATGTTTTAATTGAAATCTTATGATGATTGAATTGGGATGGATTGCATGTAGTGTTGATGGTGAAGTTATGTTGGAATATGATGAACAAATTGGATACTTTTCTGTTTTGTTTTTGATGCATGAAAATTGTAGGTTATAGGTTGTTATATGGATGATTTAGGTTGAGATTTGAAGTATAAATGAAAGTGAATTTATGCTAAAGATAGGTGCTATTGAAGTGTTCTTGAATTTGGAAAATGTTAGGATTACATGTATGATGGGATTAAGTGAATGATAATGAATCAATTAAGTAGAGTTTTATGAGATTTATGTAACTAATATGGTAGTTAGATTAGCATGAAAAGAGGTTGCATAAATGAACATGAATTCTGGAAAATTTGAAGTGTTAGTGATGTTTTTAAGTAGGTGAAATTTATGGAGAATTGGAGAAAAATGGATAGTGCACGATCGTGGCACTCATCCCACGACCGTGGCTAGTTGCACTAGCTTCTGTAATGATCATGGGAAGGTCCACCATGATTGTGGCCAGGTCCACCACATTCGTGGGAAGGTCCACCACGATCCTAGGCAAGGCTCTGAAGTGTGAATTTTAGTTTTGTGTAATTGTTGAGCCAACTAAGGATAAGTCACTCTACATTGGTGTATTTGGACTTGATTAAGGCTTGAAATAAGCCTAGATTGTTGATTGATTAATTAGTTAAGGGTTTGATAAGCTTAGGTTATTAATTGATGTCATTACTTAAGGAATGGATTGTCTTGATATCAACGTATCTAAATATGGAAATTATGAGTTGTTAAAAGAATAAAGGTGTTCTTATGAATGGAAATATGATCCAAAGGATATGAGTAAGGTGTATTAGGTATGAATGAATAAAAATTGGGAAATTATGTGAATGTATATTGCTAGAAAAGGTTGACGAATGTATGATTGATGAATTTAGAGTAATCAAACTTACTCAAGGTATAAACTTGAATGTAAAGTGGTAATATACAAGCTATAATAATTGAATGGTCAAGATTTATGAAGATGAATACATACCTGGAAAGGTCAATTAAGCATGCATTGAACACGACACATATACATGTGCATGATTGAATATTCATGTGATTAAATAAGTTATTGATGTGTGAAATATGTGTGTATTGCATGATTAAAGATGCATAAGTTGATCATATACACCTAGATATTGCCGGATCATCAAGGCAATAACTTTTCTGGAGTGTACTATGAGTTAACCTAGATGTGTAAACTCAATTATATTTGCTACTGTTTGAATTGAATGTGCAATATGAAATGTGTGAATAATTGAATGATGAATGCCAGATTAAATCCAATGAAATTGATATATGACGTGAGCATATTGAATGAAAAATACTGAAAGCATGACATATGAATTGATGCATCTCATTACATTGAAATGCATGATCAAATAAAGGGAGTTGTGACCGAAGTGACCAATGTGAGAAAAGAGCTTTAAGCTCAGGATTGTGCACAAAGAGCCTCAGGCTCAGATATCAATGAGCCCGGTATCCTCAACAGATATGAGACAATATATGAAATGAGCTCGGTATCCACAACATGTATGAGACAATAAATTGGGTGGATAGGCACTCAGTTACAACAAAGCAAAATAAGAAAGAAATCACATGTGCATTTGTATATACAACTTTACATTACATATATCATATGAATGATTGAAATGAATCATTGGATTGCTCTAAAATAGTAATATGAAATGTTTGTATACATGTTGTATGTAAGGCCCCAAACTATACCCTAGTTGAAATGTTACATGTTCATGAAAGTAAATGTGATAGGTGTTGAAATTGTGATATGATTGTGAATTATATATGTCTTGAATCTTGGTTTGATGGACCATGATTAGTAACTTGGAATTAATTGATACCATTAGAAAATTGATCTGTTAAAATGTACATTTGGACTAAGAAAATTGTCAAGTGGCAAGATAAGTTAGTAAATAAAAATTAGTATGACTAAGCCTATACATTGAATGACATCTGACAGCATTGGTTGAGTGACAAATGGCATAATAGAATTGTGACATTTGGTAGCTTAACTGGAGGAAAAGTGGCTCACTTCTATATGTGACATGTAGGTTGATTCATTGAAGGACATATGCCCTTTCAAATTTATCACACCTAGCATTAAACAAGTGTTGAATCACTCCAACTTATGTGATGTTTCTGCTACATTTTCACTATCCTTTGCACCTCTCCACTGAAACTCTCTCTTACTCTCACAAACTCCTGGATTTTTCTTCAATTGGGATCATCATCACTTGAAATCTTTGCAAGATGCTGCATCAAGGAAGCTAGATCTTGTTATCTTTTAAGTTGTCTTTTTGGTGCTAAGATTTGCACCTTAATCTTGGATGTGTGTTGGTTGTTTGGAAGGGCTAGATTAGTTGGTTCTTCGGAGTTGAAAATTGAAGTTCAATAGGTAAGGGAATTCTAAACTTGATAGCATGTATTAATACAAGTTCTATGATGGCTAAATTGGCATGGAATGTGTGTTATGATGATGATAAATGAGTGCTGAAAAATTGATCCTTGTATGGCAAATTCTATTTTGGTTTTGATGTATGAAAGATAATGATTTGTGAGTTTCCTAATGAATGATTTTTGAATTGGATTTGGACATGAATTTGATAAGGGATTGAAGGATGAATAAGGTAGAATTGAAGTGAAATTGATGGACTTTGGTGAAGGTGTGTTGGATGGAGTATGAAGGAGTTAAAATTGGAAACAAAATGAAGGTCATGTTCACTCATCCCACGATCGTGGGATTTATATGGCACGTTCCTATGGTTATGGGAAATGCCTTGGAAGGAAAAAAGGTTGGTTTTGTACATTTGTTGGACTATATAAGGTTAAGGCCCTTTATAATGGTTTAATTGGACTTAATTAAGGTGTAAAATGAACCTATTTTGGTATGGAATTAATTTATTAAAGGTTGAATAAGGTTTGGATTATTAATTGAGGTAATAACTTAAGGAAGGTGTTATTTGGTAACAAAGTATCTATTTTTGAAAGTTTTGAGTTGTTAAAGGAATGATGTATACTTATGAATGCAAATGTGGTTCAAAGAACATGAGTAATGTGAATTAGGTGTGATTGTTTGTGAATTGGGAATTTGTGTGGATATATGTATAATGTGTAATCACTTAAGGCTATCATTGATGCATTGTTACAAATGTTTACATTCATAAGACTTATTGAATTTGTTCGGGCATGAATGAATACATTCAAATTGAGCATAAAGAAGTAAATTCATACTCATGCATTATTTCATTGTCATGCGATTCTAAGATGTAAAATATTTATGTTTATAAGGCTTGTTAAGTTTGATCAAATGTGAATGAATATGTTAAATTTGAGCAAAATGGAATAAATTCATATGTTATGCACTACATCACTTACATGTGATTCTAAAATCCTAAATGTTTTGTTTTTAAAACTGCCAAGTCCTAGTCGTGCGTAAATAGGCATGCCTAAAAGGGTCTGTAACTGCTTCTGTAACTAGACACTAATGTGTCTTGTATATCTAGACACTTCAATGTCTTTTGTACTTACACTCCAGTGTCTTCTAATCTCATACACTTCTGTGTCTTCTGTTTCAGAGACTTAAGTCTCTTCTGTTTTGGTCTTGTTATCCACTTATATAGAAAGGACTATCAGGCTAATCTGTTTTATGTTTTTGATAAGTTTTGATTTGATACAAGATAAGTTCTGATCTGATAAAAGATAAGTTTTAATTTGATACAAAATATATTCTGATTTGATACAAGTTCTATTCTGTTATGACACAAATATATCATGTTCTGAGACTTGTACAATCTGTTCTGAAGTAAAGATGTTCTGTTTCTGATACTTATATGATTTGTTCTAATAAATTATATTTTGTTCTTATGTTTTTAATAGTCTGTTTACTCTTTACGTGGATCAACTAAAGATCGTTTCTGATATGATTTGATTTGGTGCATGTGAATATTAGACAACTGTTAGAAACAGTCACCATTATATATCTTGTTTAGTTATTCCCCACTAAGCTATGTGCTTAGCAAGGTGGTTTTGCCTCTATGTTGGTTTTGATAAGAAGATTTGAGACTGGGACAAAGACAACTGCAGTGGCCAAGAAGGATGTGTTTTATTTCGAAAAATGTCCATTTTGTTTTTGAATTGTACTTAATATGATAACAAATTTTGTATTTTGTGTATATGGTTTGTAATAACCTTATTACAGGATGAATTTAAAATTTATGGCATGTATTTTGATAAGTACAAGATGTATGATATGTTATGTTTTTAACTCAACAAATTATGAATGTGAATTATGTTGCTTTATTTTTAAGGAACTTCTGGAGTATCTTGGTTTGTGTTAGGTATGTTATGTGTTAGGTATGTTTTGTGTGGCATCTGTATATCCTCTCGGGGGTATGTGGGTGTTACACTATCGTGACATTGCCAGCGCCTCCACTTCCATCTATGTTCTTTTAAAGATTCAAGGAAGCTTTACATAATATATAACATATACAATCAAATTTTCATATATATAATAGCTTCATAACAAGAAATGAGGTCTAGATAATAAAGAAAGTGAGGTAGTTCGGATGATAGTAAAAACCTTGAAGAAGAAGATCGGCCATGGAAGGCAAGGGGATATTAGTGTAGGAAGAGGGTATGTATTCTACATTTATTTTTCTTCATTAGAGACAACTTTGCCACAGTCCTCCTAGCGGAATTCATTTCCACCATTGGAAACTAGTCGCCATGTCAACATTTCTCGATGAATTAATGTTAAGAGTTATATTCTGAAAAGTCAATTCAACATAAAATTCATTATGTTGAATTAAATTCTCAATGATAAGTCAAAGTACAACAGTTTAGTAGTTATGCATCTTCAATCTACCTATATATTGTGATGAAAGTTACCCTTATTGAAATGAAAGTTATCCATTTACCCTTTATATTATATCTAAATTTTAGAATTTAAAGTAGAGCACACATGACCATGTTCTTTATGTACAAAAATATTATATTTTCTACATAAGGTTATATTACTATTATAATAAAAATGTGAAATTTTAAATATGAACAAGTGATTTATACTGAAAAAGACTATTTTTCCCTAACAAAAAAAAGAGTTAAATACTCTCACAGACATTTCATCAAATAGTTAGCAGGCTTTCCTCTAAAAAGCATTGAAGGTGGTAAAAAAAAAATCATAACATATACAACCAAGAAAGGAAGCAAATAAATCATCTTCCAAACAAAAACACAAATAAAACCCATACATCGATTGCAAAACAAAAAAAAAGCTTACAATAAACACCTAAACATATTAGTAAAATAGAGCACAAAAAGGAGGGTTTGAAAATAGAAAAGAAGAACAATACCAACACAAGTAAGGATGCTTCTTCGTTGGTGATGACCATAACACATGACTAGCATAAGAAAGGGGACGTTGGTAACTGGACCGTGAATGAAGAGAAATTTTGACGGCTAACAAGAAAACTAAGAGAGGTTTTTTGTCTTAATAACCTAGTAGAAAATGACGTCGTTTGTTGTTAAGGTAAACGACGTCATTTTTTATTAATTCAGAAGAAATATAGTACCATTTCATGAGGATTTAAATACCCATTGCCAAATAGTTTTTCATTAAGTTAATTTTGATTCACCTTTGCCTAACATAATTATATATAATATATAAATTATATGCTACATTACAAAGTTTTTATATAATAATTAGATTATTATTATTAAATAGAGTTTTATATATATATATATATAAGTAAGATGTGCGAAATTTATATATAATGTGAT
>JANIHZ010150714.1:0-21243 GCA_027478365.1 Erythroxylum rufum
TATCTTCCAATTCCCACATCCAAAAATTTCATACTTTATAGCGTTGGAAAGATTGAAAGACAAGCTACAACTTTTGTTTAGACCATTTACTCCAATTCAGACCACATCAATATGACGATTGGCCCCAAAGCACAGTACACCGAAATGTACGCTTATTGACATTTTCACAAAACAAAGCAAAATAATACTTAACTTCGAAAGATCATAACTTTCAATCCGGTTATCGAAAACTGTCAAACTTTATGGCGACAAAAAGCTCTCAACAGAAACTACAAGTTTCATGAAGGTCATTTTCTCAAATTATGCCTAAATCAAAAAGTCAACCCTCTACTCTAAAAAGTCAAACTTTCTCAATTTTTCACATTCTCACACTTTTTCTCTTTATTTCTTAACTTTTTAACTTCCATTTCAATCAACTCATTCACTTTAACTTTCATAATCCATACAACTTTGCTCAAATATCAAAGTCATCAAAAACCCATCGCTTATTTTCTCATCAATTTTCTTAAGGCACAATAACATCTATAGCAAAATTCATATACAAAAGTACTCATTGAATTTCATTTTCATATTTCTAATTTCCACTAAAAGTTCGGGGTCCAACATTTCTCCCCCTCTTAAAAGAATTTCGCCCTCGAAATTCTAACTTAAGAAAACACCAAGTAACACATTCTCATATTAATTTCTTTCAATGATCCTAGTCACTCACTTTCTTATCAAATTTCTCATCACACATATTCATAATGTTTTTTCACTTCTTGTATCAAATTCACCAACATCATATCCAAACACTATATCCACAAATCAAATATTTCTTAACACATTTTCACAAGTCAATGGTCCCATTTCTTAAGGAACCCCATATGGACCAATCATCATTCAAAATCAACCTATTGATCTTCCATACATATATTTCTATCCTTTATCTCATCTTTCAAACATTCCTCATTTCATCTCACAAATGTATATTCAAAATCAATTCATCCCAATTCATCAAGAAATTCTAATCTCAATTTCATAATCATAAACCTAAAATCAATTATAATTCTTAACCTTAATTAAACAATCACTTTAGTTCTTCACATAATTCATGAAAATACATTTCCATGTTTATCACATTTTCACGAATTCAATCTTACCAAACATATAGCCTAAGTAAGATCCTAATACTGGGCTCTGATACTAATAATATTGGGCACTGTTTTCGGAAGCCAACCCTTTCTCTTGCTTTGATACCATACATGCTAGGACCCGATTCCGCTTGATTCCGGAACCCAACTCTTGCTCTGATACCATCAACGTTGGATCCCGCTTGATTCTGGAACCTAACTCTTAAACCTATGGAATTTCACTTCTTGAACATCATTGATTCCTCTTCTTGCTTAGAACATCCCAAAAAGTTTACTCACAAAATGCTCAACGGTGTGCCCACACAAAACAGTCACCATGCTTGAACTCAACTTCGATTCTGAAATTGAAAATCTTAGGGACTGAATTGAAATTCAAGTCCTTCACATGACTTGTAGCCCCATGCCTCTATTTTATTTATCAATAAGAATTAATTCAATCGGATTTCCACAGATCACGAATTTCTCAAAATACTGAACCATGTTCAGAAAATTTCCCAACTCACTTTGATTAAATCAATCACCCTCAATTTAATCTCAAAAATTCATAATTCTCCATGGACAGATAGAGGAATGTCTTAGGAATCCAACACTTCAAAAATCAAGTCAATCGGATGTTGGACGGAAAAAATATAAGCAAAAGAATGGAAGAAAATTTAAATAACAAAAATTAAACAATAGTCGGCTTGTGGTTGCAACCGGCTCGCAATCGCGAGCCGCTGGGAAATAGCCGCGACGGCTCACGAGTGTGAGCCTCGGAGGAAAAATGCCATCTCGCGATCGTGAACGGCTCGCGATCGCGAAGCCGAGGCCAAAAGGGTTGGCTCGTGGTCGCGAGACCACCGACTTCTTTTTTTTACTCTTTTCTTTTAAAACCACAGATCTTCAAAAATTCATAACTCTTGATCCCGAACTCTAAATTTTGGAAATTTGGTATCAATAGAAAGATCAAAGGAATCTCTACAACTTCCATTAAATACTTAAAAAGCAATTCGAACTCCAAAGGGGTCAAAAACCCACTCAAACTTTCTGTCCAAAGATCATGTCACCCTAAATAATCTTATAACTTCTAAAATTTCTATCTTTCAACTACAAGGTCCAAACGTGTCATATTTTATATCAATGTAAAGATCAAAATGTATTATACAACTTTCATGAAGGACAAAAAAATCAGTTTGACCTCTAAGGGAGTCAAATTTTAAATCCAAATTTTTGTCCTATACTTGTCATCTCAAAACAGTAACAGAAACTTCTAAAAATCATAACTCCACATTACAAGGTCCAAAAATTGCACACTTCACATCAATGGAAATATCAAAACATAATATAAAACTTTCATGAAGAACTCAAAGGCAATTTCAACCTCTAGCTAAGTCAATTTTGCAAGTAAAGATTCTGCCAGAAAATTAGTCATCCTATACCACATTCAAACTCCAAAATTTCATATCTTCCAATTCTCACATCCATAAATAACATATTATACATCATTTTAAAGCTATTCAAATTCTCTATAACTTTCATGTAGACCAATTAATCCAAGTTAAATCACATCAGTTCAAAACTTTCTTCAAAACATAGTACACACAAATCTATACTTAATAGCATTTTTCAAAAACAAAGCAAAAATAACCTAAACTTCAAAAGATCATAACTTTCAATCCCAATATCAAAAAATGTCATACTTTATGGCGACATAAAGCTTTCAAAAGAAGCTACAATTCTCATGAAGATCATTTTCTCAAATTCTACCTAAATCAAAAATTCAACTCTCTACTCCAAAAAGTCAAACTTTCATACCTCAACAAAAACCAATCAAATCTTTTCTCATCAACTTTCTTAAAGCACAATAACATCACTAACACAATACAAATACAAAAACACTCATTGACTTTCATTTAATATCTCTAAATTTTCACTTAAAGATTGGGGTCCAACAGTGACCTCCGGGGAAGGTCTCGGGAAAAGCAAAACCATAAGGGTTTGGCTAGGCTAAGGCCCAAAGCGGACAATATCTATAAGCAGGTGATCTGGGGTGTTACACTAGTAGTTGGTACCCTCATGCTAATCTTTAATCAATTCTCAAAGCTATCAAGCCTCAAAGTTAATAACTCTAAGAGCCAGTTATATGTAATGTTATTTCCAGTGTTCTAACTTAGGAGTTTTCCAATTGTTCTAGACAAAAAATTCATATACCTCCCTTTACATATCTGGGCATTCCTATCACCACTTCCAAACTTACCTATAGAGATTTTAATCCTTTGTTTGATGCTTTCTATAGAAGGATTTGAAATTGAAAAAAGTAGGCTTTATCTTATGTTAGTATGTTTCATCTTATCACATCCATCCTCAATAATCCACATACTTATTAGAGTTCACTTTTCTACTTACCCTAAACCTCATCAAAGTAATAGGGAGGTTGTTAAAGAATTTTCTTTGTATTGGTGACAATGGAATAGCCAAGGTAAGTTAAGAGTTATTTTTGTCTAAAGAATAAGAAGACATTGGTATTAAGTCCACGAGAATTGCTAACCCGATATTCTTTGCTAAAAGAATATCGAGACTCTATAATCATTATGAATACATGTGGGTAAATAGATGTATAAGGCATATCTGTGGGTTAAATAGATGTATAAGGAGTAACTGTGAGTTAAATAGATGCACAAGGAGTATCTAAAAGGTAATAAATTTTGGAATATAAAGAACAATCAAAGCTGACAATTCTTAGACCATCAATCAAAATTTGAAATTAAGAGATGTCACTTGCTTCAATAGTTCAGCTCACTTCAACCTACTATTCTAACAGGAGTAAGAGTTAAAGAGACACTCAAAGGAGAAGGTGGAATTGTGATCATTTTGGCTTTACTGCAATCAGAATGCAGTCTTAAACCATAATCCTAACTCTAGCAAAGAGGATACAACTATCTAGTTAAGGTATAGTTTTTAAAAGTTCACAAACATCTCTTGCATATCCCTCTTTAGAGCTCCTGAAATGATTATCCATTGGTGGAAATTGGTGTAGTTCAGTAGGAATTTATCTTAAGCTTATTTTATAATTTGGTTAATTGTTAGAAAAAGGGCTCAAAACCTTTAACAGACTAAATAGGTTATTAATCTTAATGGCCTTTGTATCTTATGTAAATCCTTTCCTAAAAGCTTAGATCATTTTTTTCAATGGATATACACTAGCTAGAGTCATTTTCTAAGAGGGTGCAAATTACATAAGAAACATAGGATATAGTGGTAAGCTGGTCTTTAATTCTATAATAAGCATGACTTAACCATTTTTAAGAATGGTTTGAATTGTTGTGTCTATGGTATCTAGAGAGAAAGATATAAAAGATCTTTAAGGAAATGAAGAGGGACTCGCAATCACTTCCTAGATTCATTTGCAAGGTAATTGTGGCTAGAAAAATCCACACTAAGTGCAGTTAACGGTGTAAATTTAGCTGGAATAAAAAAATATTAAATTAGCAATACAACAAGTTAAGAGCAAAGATAATTAGAGAAGGCACTAAAATCAATGATCAATCCAACCCAGATTGCATTTATACAAGGTAGATCTTTAAAAGATAACATACTAATTTTGCAAGAGATCTTGAAAGATTATAATTATGGGAGAAAAATTAAAGTTGTTGTTGAAAGATAGATTTCTTTAAGGCATTTGACACTGTTAATTGGCAGTTCATAGAAATTTGCCTAGAAGCCCTTGAATTCCCAACAAAGTTCATTATATGGATTTTGATGTGTTTAAAAACTGCTTCAATTAGTATTCTGGTGAATGGGATTCCTACTAAGCCATTAAATTTTGCTAGTATTAGACAAGGGGATTCTTTCTCTCCTTATCTATTCACTCTAGTTATGAAAAGACTCTCTCGACTTGTCAACAAGATTATTAGTACCAATGGTAGGTTTCGTTATCGTGATAAATGTAGTATTTCCAAGCTCACCCACTTGATGTTCACAAATGATTTGATCCTGCTTTTGGGGTCAGAACCACAATCCATGAAGATGTTAAAGGATCTCCTTATGCAATTTTCCAACTGGTCAGATCTGAAAGTGAATGTCAATAAAAGTAGTTTGTTTTGCTCTAAAGATGTGGGGAACTCTGTGGAACTCTCTAGAATTACTGAACTTGTTATTTAAGAACTTCCTCTCAAATATTTGGGAGTTCCCATTTCATATACAAAGTCAAAGTATTCTGATTGTATACCATTTATAAAAAGGATCAAATTTCAAATAAACGTATAGTAGAATCGATTTCTATAACTTGTTATCAGGATTACGTTAACGGTTTCTGTTCTTGGAAACTTATATGTTTGTTGGATATTCCATATCATTTTACCCAAGAAAGTAACCAAGAGATAGATGGTATCATGAATGCTTTGTTACAGAATAGGAATTCTGAGAACTCCAAGAAAGCTAAAGTAAAATGGAATGAGGTGACTACTCCTAAATAGTAAGGGGGTTTGGGGATCATCCCTATCTCTTTTATGTAAAAAGTTCTTTTGTGCAAAAGGATTCAGAGACTTTTTGAAGATAAAAATGCAATTTGGGTAAAATGGCTATATGAAACATATCTTATAACTGAAAGCTTTTGGCAACTATCTCCCTTTAGGAAGTACTTTTCGATCTTCCTGCAAATGTTGAAACAAAGACAGGTGGTGTTTCCTTTGATTAAGCATATCTTGGGAAATGGTGAGAATATTTAGGTATGGTTTGATAATTGGACAAAATATAGTCCTTTAATACAATGGTTTGAATTATCTTGACTTACGAACAGGCTTCCACTCAACTACAAAGCATCTTCTTTGATGAACCAAGCGCAATGGACATGAAACTTCAGAGGGTTCAATTTATTAGTGGGTTGTCTACCTCATATTACCTATAGTCATAGGCAAGATGCAGTAACTTGATTACCAAATGCCTCAGGCACCATTATTAACAAGTCTTGCTATAAGGGTTTGTAGGAAGGAGGTGGGAATGTTCCTTAGTTTAATCTTCTATGGAAATATTCTCTCAATAAAAAAAAATGGTTTGAAACTTATGACCTTATTTACGTGCTTTGTAAAGAGACTGAAAAAGATCAAGAACACTTATTTTTCAATGCAGATACTCCAAAGTGATTTGAAGTAGAATTTTACATCTACTATTAGATACCTACATCAATTATGATTGGACATCAACTTTAAATTTGATCATTCGTACAACTAATTAGAAGTTACAAGATGCCCCAATTTATAAAATAGCCTCCACTAATATACTATTTACTCTATATGGAAGTAATGTAACAAGAAGATAAGCAGGTAAAAGGAAGTTGACAAGTACAACTTAACTGACGACATCATCAATTGGATCAGGTCCATTTTGATAGCTAAATTTGATTAGCATGCACTATCCATAGGAATGAAGACTAAATGGAATTTGTAACCATTACTATTAAATTTCATTTGCTCATGCAAGCTGTTTTTGTAGTTGGCTTTGTAATTCATTTCATTATGAACTCATTGTAATTTTGAGATAGCTTTGTTATAGTCAATTCGATCCTTATTCAATTTTTTAAAAAAAGATAATGAATGGTGCAAACTTAGCTGGAATTTGCCAATAAAGGTTAAAGCAAAGTCAGTAATACTACAAGTTAAACCTTCTCGAATTGGGGTACAAAGAAGTTGTTTCTAAAGTTCTTAAGCCTTAAGTTAACCTAGGCCCTCTTTATGTGCTTCCAACCTCCCCTTCACTATAACTGAAGTTCTTTTTAAATGCAAAGGTGAAGGAAATCATTAGAAATGATATATGGCAATGTGAGTGTAAGGGGATATTCTTCATTTGTAATGTTATCCCTAACTACTTGTTTGATTCATCTAACATGATCGCTTAATCTAGCTAAGGTATGCACTTAGAAAATTCATTAACTATTCCTATGCTGCTCTCTTTAAGTCTCCTTCTCCCTCTATACCTTAGTTTAGTTAAGTTTGGTTTAAAGATCAAGTTCCCATGGCCTCCTTTATCTTTCAAATAGCTTCCAAAATACATCTCCTTACCTTGGATAAGATTAAGTGGAACTCCTTCTTGACTGATGCCTTTTTTCTGTAAATAAACCCTTTAAACTATAGATCATATGCTCTTCTCATGCCCTTTTAATATCCTAAAATGGAGATAAATGCTAATATGGTGTGATCTTCTATTCTAAGCCAAACCTTGGGATCAACTAATCAGTTGGGCATTAGATTCTAGATATCAAAATAAACATTATTAGATTATTATAAATGCTAATATGGTGTGATCTTCTATTCCAAGCCAAACCTTGGGATCAACTAATCAGTTGGGCATTAGAGGCTAGATATCGTAATAAACATTATTAGATTATTTTCAAGTTGAGCTTGACCTATTTTACCTGCTGGATGTGGAAGGAAAGAACCTATAGGCTTTTTGAAAACAAAGTTACAAATTCTCCTAAAATGATAAGGAATATATACAACTAGATGCGAGAACTATTCATAACTAAGGAGATTCATCTTCATTGTAGTAGGAGGCTTGTTACTTTTTGGAACCTTCCTGCTTTTTAGACCCCTCTATCAATCGGGCCTTAATACTAATATGGATTTGTGTACATGGTTTTCTTGACATTTGATACTTTAGCTCATTTGACAGAGTGCTGAAATCTTTTGTTTTTCGCTAGTCTTACTTAATGGGGTCCTATTTGCCTTTAGCTTGATTAAGTGTAGTTAGCTTGTATCCTATAGCCTTTAAGCTTTGTACTCTTTTTTAATAAAAAAACTTTTTATTGTTAATATATTTTAAATTTACAAAAAAATTTATTTATTATTCTGCACTTCTAGGCTTTATAAAATAGAAGTAGAACTAACACAATTTAATAATTCCTCACCCTGGGTAAAAAGGAAAAGTGTGTCTAAACCTCTTGACTCTAGTGCTGGCTTTAATTACAAGAATCTCTTGCAAATAATGTACAAAAAAGGGGGCGGAAGAATTAAGTTTATGTGCTATCATTTCCAAAGTTCTTCCATTGGGATCCCACGGTCACGAGCAACATCACGGAACTGTCTCATTTTTGACACTGCAACAACTGTTGCTCTAGCATTGTTGAGG
Organism: Erythroxylum rufum; assembly: GCA_027478365.1. NCBI lineage: Eukaryota > Viridiplantae > Streptophyta > Magnoliopsida > Malpighiales > Erythroxylaceae > Erythroxylum > Erythroxylum rufum. The sequence goes on from JANIHZ010150714.1 coordinate 8,232, forward strand.
GCGTTGTTGCTTCCAAGTTGCTTTCCCAAAGCATTTTCCACTCCTGCCATTTCCAGAACAATTCTTACAGCACCTCCAGCAATCACTCCTGTACCAGGTGAGGCAGGTCTAAGCATCACCTGTGCCGCCCCATACTTTCCATCAGCTCTGACATATAGTCAACAGAATTATTTTGTGGCATGGTAGAGTAGAAGTATGCTGCTGCTAATTAATCTCAATGATCTTGTAGACTATAGGTTTGAATTAAATGTAAGTCAAATTCTGTTGTTATACATATGTACAAAAATACATAATCTGCAACTTCTTTTCACCCAATCCTGACAATATCGACATATAAAGAGAAATAGCTCAGCACGCTCAGTTCAACAATGAATGGCCTCACAAACAGGTTCTCAACTAATCATATGCATCAACTATATTTTAAAGCTAAAAGAAAAAGTTCTATCTATTGCATTACTCAACTCTGGTAAAATCAATGTCACAGGAAGGCTCTTTCAAAATTTTGCTTAAACTGTAAAATTTCAGATCATGTAATTATTGATCTTGGATATTTCCACTACAGGGATAGTTAGGTCAACCAAGATAAAACTCAGATACTTCTCCATAAAGACTACAGACCTGCAGCTCTTATAAAACCATGCTCCAAATGAACTCCAAGCTAACTAATCAAAATCCAGTAATTGTATGGCTTGTGAAATATGATTACTAATTTTAACCACTTTTTAGACAGATATCACACTGCAAGGCATAAATCTGCAACAATCTACCAAATTTTATACTATCAGCTTAAAGTTAAGAGTATGTTAAGATTAGAGAAACAGTTAAAGTTCCTGATGCAAAGCTAATGCCAGAATGCTAGTAGAAGACCAAAAAATAGGAGAATGGCAGGAATCACTTTAATTCTTAAATGTGGCTATCTAGCTTCTCTTCATCCATGACTATGGCTATGTAGCATGTTCTGTTTTGATATTCCTCCAAAGAATCGAAATTCAACATCACTACAAGATATAGAGACATTGTTCACAAGCCATGATTTTGATTAGGTAGGTGAAATTTGTCTTGAAATGATAGGTGATCGAGTCAATAAAACTTGAAGAAGAATATTATACCAATAAACATTTCTCCATGCATCAAGCATATTTTCTAATCAGTACTTAATTGTCCCTTGGCACCTGTGCACTCTCTACCCAACAATTGGAGCTATTATTAGAATCACGCTCACACCATGCAGCAAAATTTAGAGTTGCTCCCAAACTTTGAACAACATTTATATATGCAAAGCTCTCCTATACAGTTCTGTAGATTGAAATGCATGCTATAGAATTGAAAGGGAATTCTCTTACCTGAAATTATTTCATTGAGTGAGGACTTAAACTTGCAAGTATGTCGTTAAGCACAATCCAGCACTAACTGACTTAAAATGATCACTACAAAGTGTGCCACATGGTGAAACTTCAAAGTATTCTAATTGCTCAACATCATAAAAAATGCAATAATAGGATAAATGGAAGTTATGCTCTGATCCATTGGTTCTGCAAGAAACAAGTCCACTAAGTTGAGTATATTAACCTTCTCTACTCATTTGTAATACTATCTCATAAATTCCCTACAGTTCGGCATTGCACAAAAACTAATATCCCCTCCTAAAGTATATCTAAGAACCATTAAGTTGCTCTTGCTCCTAAAACGAACATGGTCATCTAGAAGTTTTTCTGGCAGCATGACAAATAGGACTGTGGTAATCTCCATTTCTGACAGCTTCAATCTCCAAATAAGCAAAATTAATAATCATTCCCTTGCGACTTACATCATCATTAGAATCAAAAGAAGAATAGTCCACGTTTGCACATCGTCAAATAATAAATTACAATGCAACATGAACTAATAATGTGGAAATATGCAAGACCCATGTATTCGAAGCTCATAGTGAACCTAATCCATCGGACCAAGAAAATACTAACCCAATATAGAAAGAAGAAATAAAATTTTACACACAAATGCGTCCATAAATTACACAGCTTCCCATCATTTATCGTTACCAAAAGACAAAAAGATCGAATCCGCATTAAAAACATCAACATTCAAGGGAAAATGCAAGTTGGAAAACTCGTACCTGTGAGGAAATGTCGAGTATTTGGTCATGGGAACGCTGATGATGTTTCTCCTGGCATTAACAGCCGACTTTTGCACTGCAGCAATAACTTCCTTAGCTTTCCCAACCCCAACACCGACCTGTCCCTGCTTGTCCCCAACCACCACAACCGCTCTAAAATGCAACTGTTTCCCTCCCTTGACCACCTTGGTCACTCTCCTCACTTGCACCACTCTCTCGTCAAATCCATCTCTAATCTTTTCCTTCTTAGCTTTTGAACCAAACCCAGTTGTCTTTTTCACCTTAGAATCCATCACGTAGACATCATTCCCTAGAACACTAATCCCACTATAAGCAGGACCATAAAGCTCCTCATAAGCAGAAGTAATTTCTTCCTCGGTCTCCTCCGGAAATTCATCAAAGTAAGGTGGAGGAACAAAACCCTCAGGTGGGGTTGGAGGGTCAAAGACGATTTCTTCGTTGGGGTTCACGTTATCGAAGAAGAAGGTGTCAATGTCGTCGGATTTGGCTCTAACAGTGACTGTTGGGTTAGAAGAAACGGATAGACATGGGAGCGATTTTGGAGAGAAAGGGAAGAGCTTTATGGGTTTCAGGAGACAGAGGCTAGGAGTGGATTGGAGAGGGAGGAATGTAAGGGTACATGGGCTAACTGTGGTAGCCATTGTTGAGGGATCACTATCAGAAGTGAAGCTGGTGAGGAGCTTATCGCCAAAGGCAACTCCAGAAAGTAAAGTGGGGTCTCTAGCAAGTGTTTTTATTAGAAATTAAAAAATTATATTGATTAGAGAAAGTCACGATTACAGTGCCTGGAATACAAAACTCTCCGCCTACCCCAAAATGACAGTGTCACAAACTAATTAAAACTCTTAACAACAACTCATAACACGACAACGTTTCACACCTAATAAGACCATCGTTAGTCCAAAAATGGTCAAACACATACCACTTTCCCCGATCTTACTTCAAACCTTCCAGTGTAGGATTGGAGTATCTGCATTCTCCACCCTTCCGAGGCTCCCGTGAGCTTAGAGGCAGATGACCTAGCGAAAGTTCTGCTTATTCATTATAGCACGACAACTCTAGCCTATCCCTTGGCAATTAAGGTAAGACCGATAATCCATAATCCTATTTTCATCTTCTTCGTATTTCATCCTTAATCTAACCAATGAAAGTCAATTGTAGCTTCCTTTCTTGTCTCTTTGAGCTCTAGGACCTTAGATAAGCATCCCTTACCCCTTTTCCAAACCCCGATGGCATCTCCTTTTCAGCAACTGAACGGTAAGCCCCTCTTTCAGTGCATTCTATATTATCAGATGATGTTAGCTTCGAACTTCCTGCTTTTGGTATGCATGTTTCATTGTTTCACTTTTTTCTACATGTTTCTCTATATTCTTCATATATTTGCAAGCTGGGATGAGCATTCCTTGATAGAGCTAGAGGAGATAATTTGTTCTCTAACTTTATCAAAGATGCACTCTCTTACCTAATGTGAATTTCTACTGTTGTTTTGAAATATTCGCATGTTTCTTTCTGCCCATATATTCTTAATGTAAGTTGCAAAGGAAATTAGATTGATAAGAGAATTAGGATGAGAGATGGACTTTAGTTTGCTAAACCACTGCATAACTATTGTGAAATGAATTGTGCTTAAGGACTACAGACATTTGTGTTTTATCCAAGATCAAATGTCTTCCGAGAAGGGGCATTCAAAAAACAGATGGTTCTTAATCTCTTGTCCTGAGTTACACAAGACGCAATCCACTCTTGAATTCAAAAAAGAGAGTCTATCCATAGTACTTTGTTTGTTTAAAGTAGTAAGTCATAGGATGAATGAAGAGCTAGGCGATAGCTCTTTATACCATACTGCTTCATACCATTCTACTATTTCCTGCAACTTTTTGTTATGAATATACCCTATGGGTGATTTCTCCAAATATATTGGTTTGGTGTTAATAAGTTAGGGGAGTAGGTAGTTTGTAAGTGATGAATTTATGCCGAGAATTCCTCCCACTGACCCTCTATAATAAAGGCCTTCACTTTAGCATTTAATGGCAGATGGCTTAATAATTGAACTACACTCTGATTCATGATTAGTAGTCCATTTTCTAACCAGTTGTCTTACCAAAACTAGCCTTCTCTCCATCCCCTACCTTGCATGAAATTTCAGAACACAAATTCTCCTTTATCTTCAACAGTTGTGATAGAAACCAAGAGTAGGAGGACATTGGGTTAACAGTCTATATACTTTGACGCTTTAGGACTTGAGCATGAAGCTATTTTACCATAAGGTGTTCTCTCCTTGTAGTATAGACCAAAATTTCTTCATGAAGAGAGCTTTATTAGTCAACTTTATAGGAATAATTCCTAGTCCTCCCTCCTTCTCAGGTCTGCAGACATCAATCCACTTGACCTTGGCATGTCCCTTATTTGGGGCCCCTCCTCCCCATAGAAAGATTCTCATAAGCTTTTCTAGTGATTTAATTACTCCCCTTGCTAGCACCATATTTGATGAACAATAAGTATGTATGGAGTTAATCACAGAGTTTACCAATTGTAACCTTCCCCCAAAAGATAGAGCACAGTTGGTCCAAGAGGACAGTCTCTTTTGAATTCTTTCAATGAATGGGTAGCATTCCCGAAATTGAATCCTTCTGGAAGTGATTGACATACCTAGATAGCATAAAGGAGTTTGTTTCCGTAGCATACCAATTAAGGATGAAACTCGTCCTTCCAAGTGATCTGCAGTTTTAGAGAGAACAAAGTGACTTTTATTGTGGTTAACAGACAGTCTAGACATAGAGGTAAATAGGTTCAAAGAAGCTACAATGAGCTTGATAGAAGCCTTATTAGCCTTAGAGAATAGGAAAAGATCATCTACAATGCATAGGTTTACCAAAGAGACTTTCTTACATCGGCTATGATGTTTGAACCTTGAACTCCTGACAGTATTATACTTCAAGAGAGAAGTTAGAGCCTCCATACATAATATGAATAAATACGGAGACATAGGATCCCCTTGTCTGAATCCTTTTTGCCCATGAAAGATTTCTGTAGGAGATCCATTAACCGTTTTACCCTTGGAAACCCCATCACTTCTAGTAGCCTCAAAATAAAGTTCCATTCTACACTGTCAAAAGCCTTCTTAAAATCAATCTTAAAGGCCCAATTTTTTGGAGCTTTCTTCTTTGAGTAACTTCTTAGCAATTCTTGAACTATGAAAATGTTATCCCCTATTTGTTTGCCCTGTGAGAAAGCACTTTGATTATCACTAATCAAAGACTGCAAAACTGTTTTTAGTCTGTTAGCAATAATTTTTGCAATCATTTTATAAATGAAATTTGAACATGCAATAGGCCTATAATCCTCCAAGGTTGCTGGATTGCTTAGTTTAGAGAATAAGTAGAGATAGGTTTTATTGATTTCCTTTAAAAGAGTTCCTGAGGAGAAGAATTCTTTAACGGCTGCTTTCACCATCGTGCCAATCTTAAGCCATGCTTTATGAGAAAAGAACCTATTGAACTCATCATGTCCTGGAGCCTTTTTAGGATTCATTTGGAAGATAACCTTCTCTATTTCTAAATCTTCAACAGTTTTAGTTAATAGAATCTTCTCTTTCTTTAAAAGCTTGTTATAAATAACATAATCCAAGAATTGAGTGCTCACAGTTACATTTCGAGAGATATAAAAATCTTTGAAGAATCTCTTAGCTTCTTTCAACAGATCCTCATGCGTACTTATCTTCCTACTGTCTGGCAAAGTTATTTCCTTTATAGAGTTGTAGTTCACCCTAGCAATTATTGAGCTGAAGAAGAATTTAGAATTTCTGTCTCCTTCTTTAAGCCATTTCACCCTGGCCCTCTGCTCCAGAACATTAGCATGATTGTTTAGAGCTTGCAAATAGTCAAACAAAGATGATTTCTCTTGAGATAAAAGGAGACTATCCCCAAGGTTATAGGATAGTGTATGCTGAAGTTGGGATAATTTATCTCTGGCTATTAAAATAACCCAAAAAGTGTTCTCCCCTGTCTAATTCTTTAGTGTCTTTAAGGCCTCTTTGATTAATTTCAGCTTCTGAATACATTTGAATTGAAGGGTTCCATGTACATTTGCTATTACCTCTTCCCTCAAATAGTCCTGAAATCCCGCTACATTAGCCAAATTGTTGTTAAATCTAAATGGATAGCAATGCTTCACCTTTAGGAACAAATTCCCCACAATCAATGGGGTATGATCCGAAATCATAGGGTCTAAGAAGGAGGCCTTACTTTCCGAGAATTGTTGTAATCATGCTTGGTTGACCATTACTCAATCAAGCTTTTTCCTGAGTGACCATCTATTAGTTTGCTTATTACTCTAGAAGAAAAAAATGTCCAGTTGCCTTCAGGTCTAGAACTCCTAACTGATCAACACAATCCTTGAAGTCAGTAAAGTAATCTCTTAAAGAAAAATGACCTTCTGCTTTAGTTTTGTAGAGGGTAGAATTAAAATCTCCTTAAATGGGCCAAGGACCTACCACCCTTCTTTGGAAACTCAGTAAACTCTCCCAAAGCTCCTTCCTTTGAAACATATGGTTTAAACCATACACTACTGATGCAACAAAAGATGTATTCTATTTAACAACACGCCATTTCATATGCATAACCTGTGTCTCCACTTCTATCACCTCAATATCTACTATTCGGGGATCAAAATCAATAATAATTCTTCTATAAACATGAACTTGATGATTAGAGAGCAACCGCCACTTATTTCCTATCTTGTTAAGATACTTGAGATTCTCCGATTTGATTTTTGTTTCCAAAATAGTAAAAACTGAAATATTTTCCTTAGCCAAAAAATCCTTTAAGGCTAAGAGTTTTTTAGGGCAATTAAAGCCCATAACATTGCAAACTACAATCATTAAGTAATGGCTTTGGAGCTTTGGCCTTTGCTCCTAGTACCGTTCCTTCGTTTCACACTATTAAATTGTTCTGTAACCTCTCTCTCTTCCGCATTGCTCGATGTTGAAGAGGATGAGGTTGCCTCCATATCATCCCCTTTTTCATCCTCCTAAACCACTAACTTGCCTTCCTTAGGATCTTCTTTTATAGTGCTTGTTACTATTTTCTGCTTAGACTAGTTTCCTACATCTAAATCAGTAGATGCTGCAATATTATGATTTGGTTCCAACTCCTCATTTCTAGCCTTATCCATCTTATTTTTATCACTTATGACTGGTTCTTCTTGTGTCACATTTTGGCATATTACTTGTTCATCATTTCCTTCATTTTCACATAGATCTAGACCCATTAGTTTCTTATAGCTCCCTTCCTTGAACCTTTTCCTCGTTGGTATCCATCTTTTTCCTTGTAACTTCAAAAAAGGCTTCCAGTAGTAATCCACCATAACAATATCTTCATATAATGATCCATTAAAGCCTCCTCATGATGGGGATTTGTTTTGGCAAATCCTCAGAGATATCCATAGCAATAAATAGCCGAGCATAGCCTAACATTTCCCTTTTTCTATATCTTCATCCATGCATAGAGGTTGCCCCAAATAACTTGCAATCATACTAAGGCCTTTGGTAGGCCAATATTCCAATGGAACATTATACAGATTAACCCACAAAGGAACTAACTTTAGCTTTTCTATTTTAGGTTGGAACCTCGGCTACTAGCTTTGGAGAAATAGAGGAAGGTTCATCTTATGCCAAGGTCCTTCTTCTAAGACTTTAAAAGCTTGCACTTTGGATGAAAAGGTAAATGATGCTAAGTTTTTATCAACTAGCAGTACCTCTAGTAGTCCTTTATTGTTCCAATTATTGGTTGCCCACTTTTACAACACCAGAAAAGGTGGCCTTCTCTCCAAAAAAAACCCACCAAAGAGGACTGCCATGATCGGGTTCCTTCTTGTAGGACTTCTAGATCCAACAAAACAATGATTCTTCCTTGGTCTTACTTCGGAGGGAGTAGTGGAGGGTAGTATCTCCTTCATCAGCTATCGCTTGCTTCTAGCTCTTCTTGAGATCAGATGAAGAGGAGGATCCCTTTTTAGGGAGCTTAGAGGCAGTCAAGATTAGGAGGGTAGCAATGGAAATTCGGTGGGTGAGTTCGAACAAAAGCTAGGAGTTTTAGGTGCAGGCATGGTTAGCAGTCAAGGGAATGAAAAGCAAAGCAAAGTCAAAAATAGTTCTTTTCTTAAAAGTGGTTTCCAAAAGAAGGAAAACAATCAAAGAAAATTGTAAGAAATGAAAAAAAAACCAATAAGCTAGAGAGGGAGGGTAGATGTCTCTGAAAAAGCTGTAATAGGCGTATGTTGAGAGAAGTAAGGGGGAAATTCAGGGCTAGGTTAAGAAAGGATTGAGAACTAGAATATAAGTAAGTGAATGGGCTTGAGGAGTGAAATTATTGGATAGAGGAATAAGTTGAGGGTTGGAAAAAAGCAAATGAATGAGGCTTAAGAAGAAACATAAATGTAAAGTTGGAGTTCAGTGCGGATTGATGAAGCACCCCACTTTCATAGTGCATATCCTGAACATACCGACGGTATTCAAAAATACACATTACAAGGGTGGTACGCTATGACTGTCAAACAATCATGCTCATTAAAAATTTTTCAAACCTCACACGCATATTTAGGAAATCAATAAACCTTTTTTGACCCAATTTATTCAAAATCAATTTCAGCACAATTGGTACAACCATGATACAAATCATCATAATTTTAGTTGTCACTTGGGCCCATTACAGAAACAAAGCACTCTTAGTCATAATGTCATTACAAACAGAATTATTCAGATACATGAGGTACAATAATTGTGGAATACATTCTTTAATAAAAAGTAATGAAAAATTTATGTAGATGCAAACTGATCTCAACTTTTATCTTTTACTCGAATGCAGTGGCTAGACTCCAATTTGTCTAACTGGAGATCTTCTTTAAGCCTGAAAAATAATGTTACAATTTTAGGGTGAGTTTTTCGAACTCAGTGAGCAGACCATCCTCAATGGCTCACTCATATCATATAACATATCAACTCATGCAATCACATATATCACATCATTTCATTTATCATCATATAGCATCACAAAACACTTTTGTTCACAATTTTCATATTCAGAGTAATCAAACAATTCATTTTGATCATTTAAAACATACATATCAATTATATATGCAATGCACATGATACTCACTTCTGATTATTACTTTATTGTGACCGAGTGCCTTTTTGCTGGCCCATATCCCTTGTGAATACCGGGCTTGCTTCAGATATTGTCCCATATCCCTTGTGGACACCGGGCACATTAGCAACTAAGCCTGTGGTTCTTGTGTATATTTTAAGCTTTAATTTCTTTTAGACTAATCACTCTGATCACAACTGCCTTTATATTGTCATGAATTCATGTAATGAAATGCATCACATGCATTTAGTCAATCAAATGTGCTAAATGTTACACATTCACATTCACTATCATAATCTCATTCACATTTTTTATCAGACCTTAGTCTGGCATTCAACATATACGTAAACAATCACTTATTTCGTCAAATTCACATTCAATGAGCACTTCTAATATGTACTTCTTGCATCAAACGCCTTGGACAGTCTGTTGGACCCCAAACTTTTTGGAAGTTAGATTTATTAAATGAAATTAAATGAGGAATTGGTGATGATTTATTCATGTGCAAAGAAAAGGAAAATTCTTGAATTTGAAATGATATACAAGATTAAGGCAGTGAATGTAGTAAGTTGATGAAGAGTGAATAATTAATGTTGGCTTTTGATGATTATGTGATTGTGTTACTTTAAAGATTGTGTATGACTTTTGTGAAAGAGGAATGTGTATGTGCCTATTCTTCCTTGTTGAGATTGCAATTGGTTATTTGTTTTGGAATAACATGTTGGAGTTTTGAAGGGTGTATGAGATGAATTGGTTGAGGTGGAGCTCAAAAGTACCGAAAGGTACTTGGTAGTGGGTGAATATGAAGGAAAATTGGGTTTAGCAACCTTTCCTAGGTGTAGGAATGGTGTGCAGAGATTCAATGGAAAAACTGTATTGATTTAGATAGAATTAGCCAAAGTTATCTTAATAAAAGTTTTATTTTATCGTTCCAGCTTTCCAACGATATAAAGTATGAAATTTTTTCGATATCGGGGCTAGAAGTTATGATCAATTGAAGTTTTGATGTTGTTTAGGGTAAACTTTCGGGATAGCCTCTTTGATTGAAATTTTGACCCTTATAGAGGTGGAAATTGCTCTTAAGATCTTTATGAAGGTTGCAGATTATCTTTTTATCTTTCCATTGATATAAAGTATGGAATTTTTGGACAATGGAGTAGAAAGATATGATTTTTAGAAGTTATGATACTGTTTATGATGAGCTTGTCAAATATTCTTGGATTTTTGATCCCTTTAGAGACTGAAATTATTTTTAAGTCCTTCATCGAAGTTGTAGAGCTTTCTTTCAGCTTTCCATTGATACCAAATTTTCAAATTTTGGAGTTTTGGGTCAAAAGTTATGAATTTTAGAAGTTAGAAAGTCGGAAGAGGAAAGTGTTGCGCGAGGCACACGCGAGAGCGAGCGTGCGCGCTTCACGCGCAACGCGACCGATTTTTTATTTTCCTCCCCTAACCCGACCTCTCTCCACTCTTTTTGCCATAACTTTTTCGTCCGACCTCCGATTGACCTAATTTCTGAAACGTTGGATTTATAAGACATTCCTATACCTCTTTATAGAAATATATAGCTTTTGGTATTAATTTGAAAAAGATAGATTGAATCAAACTGAGAGGATCGGTTAAAAGAGTATGAGTTGGATATTTTTCTGAACATGCTTCAGTATTTTGGAAATATCTTGATCTGTAGAGCTCCGATTGAGTTGATTTTTGTTTCAAATTAAACTATAGGCATGGAGCTACAACTTATCTGAAGGAATTGAATTCCAATTTAGGCGCTAAGACTTTAAATTTCTGGAGTGAATTTGGGTGTAGTATTCAGTCTTGGTTTAATTTTATCCCGAAGGTGTTTTGGCCATAACTTGTTTATTTCTGAACCAAATTGAGCATTTTTTGTGTCGTTAGAAACATAAGACAATGGGGTACAAATGTTTTAAAGAAACCGGTCTGAAATTCCAAATGGAAATTCCCCAATTATGCTCAGTAAGTTATAAGAAATGAGTCCTCCATGCTTTTATGATTCCGAATGTTGGACTTCGGAAACAGGGCCTAGTACTTAACTTCAAGTCAAAATTTGAAACTCTTAATGATATATTTTGAATTTTATGTCTTCAAATCAAAATCATATCATTTGGATAACTACAAAACAAGTGATGGCTAAAATACAGAAGCATATTCAGTGGAAAATTTCATAACTAATATTTCTCCAGCACATTTTAAACACCATTCACTCACTCAATCCAACATTATGTCATTCCCTGATCTATTACCCATCAAAACACCAAAGCAAGACATGAATTTATCCATATTTTCCATTCACATTTTAGTGTATATCCATCATCATATCATGAACATTTAACCTCTAACTATCATCAAATCATGTTTCATTCATCAATTCAAGAAAAGTGATGCTTATACTTACTTGATTTACCCAAAGCTTCTTCAATCACCATGAAACCCTAGCTCTCCAACAAACATGATCATTACAAATAGACGTGGAGTAGGTTAGGTTTTCCAGTGGTAAGATGATGAAGATAACCAAAAATGGAAGTAGCAAGTGAAGGATAAGAGCAAAGTTCAACACTAATGTTTGGGACAAGAGAGTATCGTAGATGGAGAAGAAGAATGGAGAAGATGAAGAAATGAAGAAGATGGAAATGTAAGCAAGTGTCATTTTTAGGAAGTGGAAGACCAAGTGGTGTGGTCTTTCACATCATAAAAACGTGACTTAACAAGTGGTGTGGCAAATGACACTTGTCACTTGCCACATGTCACTCTCTCATAGTCCCTTCTTGATCTTTTAATAAGCTAGTCCATTTGCCTCCAATTTTCAGCCCAATTTTCTCCCAATTTTCAATGACACTTTTCATTAAATCTTAATTTCACATATTAAAATTTCTACTGCCACTTGAAATTTATTTCTTCCACTATTCATCAATTGTTCTGCCACTTGGCATTTTTCCTAGTCCAAAAATACCCTTAACTTTTAGAAAATTCCCAAATTTTGTCAAAAGTTATAATTCACTACTTATACACTCCAATTCAATTTTTAACACATATAATTCACAATTCCCGATATAACCACATTTATAGATCAATTATACCTAGAAAATGTCAATTCATGCAGGTACAATCATTTTAGTGTGCAAAAAATCAAATTCACGTGTGCGTATGCTGATGTTATGCATGAGCATGAAATGCAATTTTCTTAATCTCTCTTAGATCTCACTTGTACCAAATTTTTTGGGTTCTAATCCCTTGGTATAGGAACGTGATGTTGGATCCCAAACTGAGGCCGAAACCTAAGTTTTAATCTGAAACCTTCATACCTATACATGATTCGGGTCCCGACGTGTAAAGCGAAACAAACCAAAACGAATCAAATTGGATAACAAAGTACGGAACCAAAACGAAAGCGGAAGCAAAGGCAAATAGAACGGAAAGGCATAAGGCGGAAGCAAAGCGAACAAATGGTTTAAACGAACTTGAGGGAAAATTCCCGACAAAATTCAACTAATCTGAAATTTTTACATTGTTGCGAGAGAATGTAGAAAATTTGGTGAGAAAATCAATGGTTCAAAAATCGGGTGAATAGGAGGCCAAACAGTTAAGTTATAAGAGAAAATGCATAACTTTATTTTCTTCGCATTTGAATTTGTTCAAACTTGGTGCCAAAGAAAACTGAAGGAAAATTCTATAACTTTCAAGAAGAATGAAAAACCTAATTTGGTCATTAAGG
>JANIHZ010150738.1:0-10269 GCA_027478365.1 Erythroxylum rufum
TGCTCCTAGATACTGTATGTTGTTTCTTGGCAGTCCAAGAGACCAAGTTATGGCCTAGGAAAAGGCAATAGCCAGTAGTAGAACGTCGAGTATCAGGACAACCAGCCCAATCGGCATCACTATATGCTATCAAGGAAGTAGGATCAGACTTACAAAGTTGAAGACCAAAATGTGAAGTACCTTTGAGATACCGTAGAATCCGTTTTACAGCTTGCCAATGAATATCACGAGGGTCATGCATATATTGGCAAACCATATTAATTGCATATGAAATATCAGGACGAGTGAATGTAAGGTATTGGAGGCCACCAACAATGCTTCGATAAAGAGTGGGATCTGAAAATGAAGAACCATTCTGAGCAGACAAAGAACTGCGAATATTGATGGGCGTGGATACCGGCTTAGCATCAGTCATAGCAGCACGTTGTAGCAATTCATTAACATATTTAGACTGAGACAAGAAAAGACCAGTAGCATGTGGATGAACCTGAATACCCAGAAAATAATGTAATGAACCAAGGTCATTCATGGCAAATTCTGATTTTAATAGGCAAAGCAGACGATCTAATAAGCTTGAGGAGGAGGCTGTGAGAATGATGTCATCCACGTAGAGAAGTAAGACCGCCATTTCAGTAGATGTATGATAAACAAACATGGAATAATCAGCACGACTGCAGATAAAGTTGTGAGAAAAGAGGAATGTGGTGAAACGGGTAAACCATGCACGTGGTGCTTGTCGAAGTCCATAAATAGCTCGATTGAGTTTACAAAGATGATTAGGATGGTCTGGATGGACAAACCCAGGTGGTTGTCGCATGTATACGGTCTTATCAAGATATCCATGGAGAAAAGCATTTTTAACGTCAAGTTGGCGAATAGCCCATCCACGAGAGATAGCAAGACTAAGAACAGTGCGAATGGTAGCAGGCTTGACAACTGGACTAAAAGTCTCATCGAAGTCGATCCCAACCTGTTGATTATATCCTTGTGCGACTAATCGAGCTTTATATCGTTCAAGTGAACCATCAGCCTTCAATTTGCGCTTATATACCCAACGAGAACCAATAACATTGACCTTTTCTTTCGGCGGCAGAACTAAGGACCATGTGTTGTTGGCAAGCAATGCCTTGTATTCAGAAGTCATTGCATCTCGCCAGCATTGGTGTTTGCTAGCTTCTTTAAAAGAATGGGGTTCAATGGTAGGAGGAGAGGAATCAGTGATAGCCATATAAGAAGGTAGCACCCTTGGCTTACGAGTTCCATCCTGGTTACGAGTAATCATGCGATGATGAGGCCTAGATGGAGGCAAAGGATTGTGTGAGGATGGAGGCGGGGAATTTGAAGGTGTAGGTGGTAGTGTGGTTTCATTTGGTAAAGAACTTGCTGGCGTATTATCCAAGTGGGAGGTAGTTTGAGGGGTAGGTGTGGTATGATTGTCTTGTGTTTGGGAGGCATGTGAAGGAATAGTAGGGAGGGGTAAAGGAGGAGGAGAAATAGATGTCACCTTGTGAGGAAAAAAATCTGTGGTTTGTTGCGGAGGAGCAGGGTTGATGACAATAGAGGAATAAGGAAACCAATCTTCTTTGAAAGTAACATGCCGTGAGATAATGGTCTTCTTAGTAGCAAGATTAAGACATCGATAGCCTTTGTATGAAGCAGCATATCCCAAGAACAGATGTAATTGTGACCGAGGAGCCAATTTAGATGCAAATGGATCCATTGTATGAGGATAACAAGCACAGCCAAAGACACGCAAATGATGAACCGCAGGATTATAGCCATAGAGAATAGTAAAAGGGATGTTGAAACCAATGGAAGAATGAGGAATTCGATTGATGACATAAACAGCAGTAAGTAAAGCCTCGACCCAAAACTGAGAAGGTAAATTGGCTTGAATAAGCATCGTGCGAACTGCATTTAGAAGAGTACGATGCATACGCTCGGCCATACCATTTTGTTGCGGTGTATATGGACAAGAGACACGAAGGTGAATGCCACACTGCATGAAGAGATTAGTAAATCGTGCATTGATATACTCACCACCCCCATCACATTGAAAAGCTTGGATTTTTATAGAAAATTGATTCTCAACTAAATTTTTGAATTCAACAAAGCGATCGTATACCTCATGTTGAGGATAAATCCAACAAAAATTGGAATAATCATCCAGAAAAAGCACATAGTATTTGAAACCACTAAAGGAAAAAACTGGAGAAGTCCATACATCAGAATGAATTATTGCAAAAGGCCTAGATGTAAAGGATTGTGACTTAGGAAAAGGAAGTAGAACATGCTTACGTAACTGACATTCATGACAAAAAGTAGGGTCTTTAAAAGAGCTGTTAATATTTGAGTAGGTCTTCAAAAAATGCTGCAAAATAGAATTGTTGGGATGTGCTAAACGTCGATGCCAGGATGATGGACTTGCCTTCCCAGAAATCAAAGCTAATGGTGATGAACTAGAGGAAAGTCCAGGTAGTGAATAGAGTGGGCCATGACTATTGCAACGGAAAAGAGGTATCTGAGTCCGAGCATCCTTTACAGTAAAACTAGAAGAGTCAAAATTAATAGAACAATGATTATCCTTAGCAAATTGGCGAACAGAAATGAGATTTTTAGTTATGGAAGGAATAACAAGAACATTATGTAAAGAAAATGTAGATTGTGAATCTGAAAAGGACTTGCTGCCAATATGAGTAATTAGAAGACGAGAACCATTACCAACTTGTACTGAATCCAATCCATGATAGGGTTGTGAGTAATCAAGATTACCTGCATTGTTAGACATATGATGAGAGGCTCCACTGTCAAGATGCCATAGAAGAGGTGATGCATCTTGAAGATGTGTACCAGCAAAAGATTGAGCAAGATCTTTGGAGGGAACTTCATTATTAGTCATATGATGAGAGGCTCCACTGTCAGGATGCCATAGAGGAGGTGATGCGTCTTGAAGATGTATACTAGCAAAAGATTGAGCAAGATCATTGGAAGGAATTGTTGAATTGCGATGAGGACAGTTGCAAGCAATGTGGTAGAATTCATCACACAACTGACATTTAACTGGACCTTCACCAAGAATAGAAGGGGCTTGAGATCGAGGAGGATGCCAAGGACGGTTGGAAACCATATGAGCAGGTGTTGTGTTCTGAGAAGGGAAGTAAAAAGAACCCTGTGAAGTAGAGCCCCTAAATCCTCGTTGTTGAAAGCGAGAATGACCATTGGAAAAACCACGGTTCCCACGAAAACGACCCCTTGACCAACGTTGAGAAGGAGCACGCTGATAGGTAGAAACTAGTACTTGTGCAGAATCAGCAGGCTTAGAAGATGAGGGGACGACATGGAGTTGTTGAAGTCTGGACTCATGAGCAAGTAGAAAGGATCGTAACTCTAGATAGGAAGGCAATGGATTGCGAGCAGACATCACAGTAATAACATCAGAATATTCAGTAGGAAGGCCATCAAGAATCTGCAGAATTACATCACTTTCGGCAATAGGATGCCCAATGCCTTGTAAAGCATCAGCAATAGATTTGACATAGTGCAAATAATCAGACATGGACTTGGTATCTTTAGAAGCTTTATAAAAGTCAGATCGAAGTTTGATGTATTTTGCACTTACATGGTCATGAAACAATCGTTCAATTTCAGTCCAAGTCTCAAAAGCAGATAAAGAGGCACCTGGATGAATAATATGTTTGAGAATTTCAGAACTCACCGTTGCATTAATCCAAGAGACTACAATGCAATCAGTTTGTTTCCAAAGGGTATAGGCCGGATTAATAGACTGGTTTCCATCATCATCAATAAGAAACTGATCAGGACAAGAGGAGCTTTCATCAACATGATGAGCGACTTGATGGCAATTGAGAGCTTCCAAATAAAGTAATTAGAGAAATCAAGAGTTTCTGGGATGTAGTGTTTTATATTAGAGACACCTAGAACAGTATTAGAACTAGAAGAAAAAAGAGATGTGATAGGCTGGGAGTCAGGAGAAGAAATAGTGGGAGAGATTGGTGATGATGAAGTTGCCATCGATTGAGAAGTTGTTTGTTCAGAATCAAAAGACAAGGTGAGAGTAAGAAAAGGAATTTGAGAATAAGATAAACCCTAGAAGAATTGACGCTCTGATGCCATAAAGAATATGGGAAAGTGATTGCCTCAATATGAGGTCAACCTTGTATTTATATTGACAATATATAATTACAACATTGATTGCCGTTAATTACACAATATATGATATTTATATCCTATGATTAAGTTGCTATAAACATACAATCTACAATTACTTGGAGAGAAATCTTAGGCATGATAACTGGCTTTTAGATACTGTCACCGTATTCAACATTTACAGAACTTCAGTAATATAAACATGTAAGAGCTCTCATATAACAATAGATCACAACAAAAGGTAAAGGAGATAACTTTTCCAAGTTTATCAAGAATCAGAGAAGGGAGTCATCTTTAATCAAATTCTGGGCAAGAAAGCTTCCATTTAGACACCAACAACTGTTCTTATAGCTACAAACGAAACAACTGTGGGGCTGAACCTTGCAAACTTTTTAATATTCCCCTGAACAAAATCTTCAGAACTAAACAAAATCCAACAAAAGTCCCATAAAAGACATGGTTTTTCAGTTTCCAACCAAAGATTCTGATATTTTTTGATCCCAGACAAAGGCTTGAAAGATAAATATGTGACCAATATACCAACATATGCTCAGTTTCAGAAAATTCAGAACACAAGAAAAATATTGAGCTTACCTTAACAACAACAAAAGCTTCTTCCACTTCTTTCAGCCTCACAAGTAATTATCCAGCAGCTTCCACATCTTCAGCGGTATCTCTTATATACTGGACAATATAAAGTTACAATGTTCAAGAGGGCAACATAAGATACCAAAAAAAAGACTGCAAATTATGTAAGCAATGGGTTGCTTGTCTACGTTTAAAGCAGACGTGGTCTGCGTTAAGACTCATGTTAAACGCAGACTCCTCTGCATTTGATGCAGATCTTCTGCGTTGAAGGCAGACGTCAACGCAGAAAAATAAACTTTCAGGAGCAGACAAAAAATATAAAGAAGAAATAACATTAGAAGAACTAACCTTTGAGAAGATGAGTTGAGAGTGATTGAGCAAAAGCGTGGTGATTGAACAGAAGAAGAAGAAACAGAACAGACGTTTTGGTACCCGATATATAATTAGATTTCTTTCTTTACATAAGTGACGTATAATTAGCTTCCTGAAAAAGCTATAATTTGGGGCTTTTCTGAAAAGCTCTAAATTTTAGCTTTTGAAAAAGTTGTATTTGAGCTTTAAAAAAAGCTATTTCTACTTCAAAAGTGCTTTTGAAGTTTACAGCCAAACACCCACTTTTTCCTTAAAAGAGCTTTTACGGTAGAAAAAAGTGCTTTTGAAGCTTCCAAAAGCTGAACCAAACAGGCACTAAGTCACACCTGTTACTGAAAGTAAAATCCCTAAAACCAACCTAATCGTTCATCATTTTCAATTCAACCATATAACCAAATATCACACCGCGAGATATTCACTGTAGCTTCTTCTTCTTCTCTTTCTCCAGGACCTCAAACTTCTTCTCTGGTGATTCTTCTGACTTCCTCTCCTCTGCCACCAACTTCTTTGGTCCCCTCACTTTCTTGAACATTTACCCCAACGCCTCCTTTACCATTAGCCGTTGGTGACATACATGGTAACCTCCATTAAAACTAAAAATCTTGTCATGTTCTGGTATTAATTAGGTTGTAGTAAAGATTTGACCTTTCTTGATTAAAATTGCACTCCCTCTTGCCATGTTGTTTTATAGTTGATAATGTTATGTCGACTGTTTTCAATTTGTTTCTTACATTTGTATAGGGACAAACTTCATTGCTATTGGGATGTTAGTATAACATGTTGAATTAGACAAGGTATCATCGGGGGTTTATAAGGGGAAGTCACTTTCTTTTTTTTAATTATCTTTTTCATTTTAATCCTTTGTTTTATATTTATTTATTAAACAGTTGATTGATAAGAAACATTCCAGGTATTTGAGACGTTAGACCTATGCCGAAGACGGAGTTACAGCAGACTGGTGAAGACGCAACATAGGTATAACCGTTTCCTTTTATTTATTATACATTGTATCATAGAAAAACAAACTTATGTTATAACGACTTACACATATATTTATACCGTGACCTTGATTGTTACTCAGGCAGACTAACGTTATCAAGTATGCCTTGTATAAGATTGTCGGCATCTTCATCTTCTCAACCGAATGATATGCCCATTTTAGGTAATCCTTGTCTTCAATTTGACAGACATAAGAGCTAGTTAAGGTATGCAACTTTAAAAGATCGTCAGATTATGCCTAACATATTTATTGATCACGGAGCTATTATTGAATTAGGAATAGCAGACCGAGTGAATGAATTGGTGCATAACATAAAATAAGATAGATTTGCTGAATTTAGAAAAAATTCATATGTTAAATTAACTCTAGAATTTTTGACTACTTTACAATTGATCTTTAACAATGATGACATTGTGAATAATATAATATTTCGATTGATGAATATAACATTTAGATTGATCGAAAAAGCCTATGACCGACTTAGATGGGATTTTATTCACCAAATACTACTAGACATTGGGCTTCTAGAAAACTTAATTTTGGTCATTATGAAGTGTGTGTCCACCGTGACCCTACAAGCTGCTTGGCAGGGCACGGATCTAGATCCCTTTAGCCCTTCACGAGGTCTCCAATAAGGTGACCCGCTCTCACCTTACTTGTTTGTACTTTGCATGGAACGATTCGATCAACTTATTTTGAGACAGGTGGGTCAAGGTATTTGGAGCCTAATAAAACTGAGCCCTACGGGGCCTCCCATATCTCACATGTTCTTTGCTGACGACTTAGTTTTGTTTGCAGCAGGTACGGAGGCTCAAACCTAAGTTATCGCACAAACTTTAGACGAGTTTTGTAAAGCTTCAGGTCAGAAAGTGAATGTTGACAAAACTCGGGTTTTCTTCTCGAAGAACGTTTCCCCAGCCCTCGCGTGCCGACTTAGTTGAGGCCTCTATATTCCTCGCACGACTAATTTGGGGAAATACCTTGGCGTTCCGTTGTTACATGAGTGGGCATCGCGCCATACTTACCAGCATATTCTTGATAATGTGCGACAGAAGCTCGCAGGATGGCGGGCACGGGTACTGTTCTTAGCAGGCATGGTGACCCTAACTCTGGCAATGTTGGCCGCATTGCCCACTTACACCATGCAAATGGTTAGACTTCCGCGTCAGCTTTGCAATGAGTTGGAGCGAATTATGTGGGATTTTCTTTGGGGCTCCACGGATGAGCATCGGAAGATGCACCTTACAAGTTGTGACACAGTTTGTCAACCAAAGAAAGAGGGGGGCTTGGGCATTAAACGAATCCGCTCTTCCAACGATGCTTTACTGGCCAAATTGGATTAGGCGTTATTAACACAGCCTCATGCTCTCTGGGTTCGAATTTTGAAAGCTAAATACCGCATAGACCTACACCACATTCCCCCTACTATTGATAGGGTCGGAGCGTCGAGCATTTGGAGAGGCATCTCTACCACATGGCAAGTCGTCCGCCAAGGTCTCCAGTGGCAACAAAGAAATGGCAGGCGCATCCTGTTTTGGCTAGACAACTGGGTCACCGACTGGGGGCCTCTCTTTCATGTGGCCACCTCCCCCATCCTAGAACGAGATCTTTATGCTTCTGTTGCCGCCTTTCAGAATGAGGATCGCACCTGGAAGTGGAACCTTCCCCAGCAATATCTCCCCTCCTCAGTGTGTCTGGATGTTGCAGTGCTCCCTACCCCTACGGATAGCTCAGAAGAGGATATAATCCAGTGGGGACAAACTAATCATGGACAATTCATAGTGGCGTCAGCCTACGATCTTCTCGAGGGTAAGATCCCCACCGACCAAACCCGACTTTGGGATTTAATTTGGAAGTGGGCAGGACCCCAACGGATTAGAGCCTTTCTATGGCTGATGGTGAAAGACAAACTAATGACCAATCAACAACGATTATAGCGGGTGTCACCACTGTGGCCATGAAGAATCCACTCTCCATGTCCTAAGGGACTGTTAGAGAGCGCGAGCCTTCTGGGACAAATTTCCCCCGGAATTGGTTACTCTGAGATTTTTCCTCCAAGACACGAGGACGTGGGTGTAAGACAACCTCACAACGAACTGTCAAGTGAAGCATTTCAACTGGGCCTCCATATTTGGAGTAGCCTGCTGGCTCCTCTGGCAATGGAGGAACAAAAGTATTTTTGAACCAGACTTCACTTGGCTAGTTGAGGGAGATAAAATTGTGATGGCTCATGTTGCCTGGATTGAAAAGGCCTGGGCCGCAGAGAGCTGTGTGCTTCCCACACAGGGATTACCCATGGGCAGTCTAGTTGGGTGGGTTAAACGACCAGCGAACTGAGTCAAGCTCAATACTAATGGTGCTGTTAAACAGGGGGACCTCTTTGCTACTACTGGGGAACTAATATGCGACTGGCACGGTCAGTGGTGCAGTAGGTTCCTACAACACTTTGGCCGAGGCTCACCGCTAACTGCAGAACTATGGGGTGTCCACTCAGGACTCACTCTTGCTTGGACACTGGGCTATAGACGAGTCATAGTCGAAGTGGATTCTCTAGAAGTCATCAACATCCTATCCTCTTCTAATCTTTTGTTATCTGATGAGGCTCTTTTTGTGACAGGTACCAGGGATTTACTCCAACAGGCTTGGGAGGTGCGTCTCCAGCACGTTCATCGGGAAGGCAACCAGTGTGCCGACACCCTAGCCTCAATCGTAGCCATAGCTACTCCAAGAGCCCCCGACGTCAGTTATGGAGCTCCTACACTGTGATAAACAGGAAGCAATGTACCGCAGATTCATGCGCTAGTTAGCTTTTGGCTTTGTTTTTTTTCCTTGTATAAAAAAAGAATAATATATTTGGATTTTCACATATTGATTTATGCGGCTGCCATGATGATTTTAGGCCTATAGAATTTTGGAATAAAATTAATAATTTAAGAAACGTTTTTTCTCCAAGTAGGTCTAAATCGTCTACTTTAGTGAACCTTAGCCTTCGCTAATGGCATGTCGTGAGTCATGATTGTGACAATTTAAATCACAACCATGACAAGGCATTTGCTTCATGAATTTAATCTATTTTTTAATAATCTCCTTATCAAATAAGATGGTGCAAATGAATTGTTATATCAAGTAATATCTGCCAAGAGAAACATATGAAGTTTGACTTGCAAGTTGAGTTGAAATTTTTTTAGGAAGCTGTTGGATTGAAATTTTGAAATGTCAAAATTATGACTATTTGTTTAAATTATGTTGTATATTTTATTCAACCAGCATGCAAAAAAACGCGGTTATATAAGATGCATTTAGGAACAAAACATAGGAAAAGAAAAAAAGTGGCATGGCATGAGTCGTAAGATGTGTGCAAATGAATTGTTATATCAAGTAACATCTGCCAAGAGGAACACATGGAGTTTGATTTATAAGTTGGGTTGAAATTTGTTTAGGAAGCTGTTGGATTGAAATTTTAAAACGTCAAAATTATGACTATTTGTTTAAATCATGTTGTATATTTTATTCAACTAGCATGCAGAAAAACGTAGTCGTATAAGATGCATTTAAGAACAAAACATAAGAAAAGAAAAAAAATGACATGGCATGAGTCATAAGATGTGAGCAAATGAATTGTTATATGAATTAACATCTGCCAAGAGGAACATATGGAATTTGACTTATAAGTTGGGTTGAAAATTTGTTTAGAAAGTTGTTGGAGAAAATTTGAAACGTCAAAATTATGACTATTTGTTTAAATTATGTTGTATATTTTATTAAACCAGTATGTAAAAAAATGTGGTCGTATAAGATGAATTTAGGAATAAAACGTAAGAAAAGAAAAAAATAATGGCATGGCATGAGTCAATTAAGTCATAGCCGTGACAAGAGTATAATGGGGAACAATCCGAGCCGTTCATAAAACGAACGGTGAGATAGAATTTCGTGGTCGTCCTTCTCATTCGTTCTTAGTATATATACTTAATAATAAGTGATAAAAAAACAAAAAAAACACAATTGCACAACAACTCTTTTTACCTCTTAAATAACATATAATTTTATAATTTTAAAAATTATTTAACGAGTTAATAATTCTTAATCAAATAATAAATTATACTTAATTAATATTCTCAAATTCCAATGTTTCTCACTTTTTT
>JANIHZ010150773.1:0-10266 GCA_027478365.1 Erythroxylum rufum
CATAATATATTATTAACAAATCATAATGTTAATACATGAATCACAAATGTTCATTGGCCTAGGGTACACTACTAACACTCACCCCCCTCCCTCTCCCACCGCCGGCTCTCCTTCTCTATTCTGCTCCTCCCTGTTGCGTATGCGTCTTCTTCTCTAATGTGTCGTTGTCAATTAGTTGTCGGCGTCGTCGAACGGTGGTGGTGTGTCGGAAGGGGTAGGTCTTCTCCCAACATTTGACCTTGTTTTCATTCCCACCTCCACTCATACGTGCATGTTATAAATTTGAATTTTTTGGGGTATGCTTAAGTTATTTGTATGGTATGTATGAGTCTTTTGTGAATGGGTAACAACATTTTAGGTTGAAATGTTAGTGTTAGAAGCTTAAGTTCTCAAATTTCTTTTTAAAGTTGGGATGATTTGTTGATGCATATTAGGTGTTTGATGAAATGCCTCTTGTTAGAAAAATTTGTTAAATTGTGAAGATGGAGTTGATTTGTTTCAAAGAATGAGTTTATGGGTGAGCGTACATACATATTTGGGGGTCACATATAATAATTGAAGAAGATCATTGTCACTTGTATAATTAAGGTACATTAAGAAGCATTAAGATAGTTATATACTATAGACCATAATTCAGTACCCTACTAAATATTGGAAAAATCTAAAATAAACATTTTATGCTTGGTATTTAAATCATAATTAGCATCATTTTGCATTCTTAAGAATAATACATAAATTCATGATAAGTATAGCATTATACTTAAGACTTGTCATATGTTTATTAATATAGCCTAATTCCTCTTCTACGTTGATTTCTTAGGGTAGAATGATAATTCCCATCTCTAATTTAAAATGAAAACTAGGTAACTCTTGCTCCTCTTTTATAACTTAGATTATGTGGATGAATTATATCTTAATTAAACTTGATTAGACTTTGATATCGATTAGGACTCAACCTCTTTATATGAATACAAATTTATTGGTTAAACTTACCCTTTTCAAATAATTAGGCATTTTAAGTAAACTTAAGGCCCATAAGCCTAAAGAAGGATGGCGAGTCATAAGTTATAATAGAACATTGTTCCTTAAGAATTAATTCATAAACCAATATATGTATGCTAAAAGCAAGCAAAAAAGAAACGTCAACCTTTAGATATCCATCTTATATTTAACCCTCAAGCCTTCATCATAAGACACATAAAGACTTAAGAAGAATCTTTATCTTCCTTTAGAAGAATCATTAGGATTGGTAAAATTTCATTTGAAATACATTTATCCCTCGTAACATATATATAGAAACTTCAACGAACTGTAGGGGATAAATTATCATTTAATCTTAACTGTTGACTCAAGTCAATCTCAATTATCCATTCCTCTATATAAGGTGCATGATGTCTACATGGTTCACTTGATAATTTTTTATAATTGTCGATAAAGAAAATACCACCTAATCTTTGGTTATTAAAAAAATTATAGATTATTTTTTGCTTGAGAGGGCTAATCTCTTATCTGGTTGACATACTCTTTAATTCACATTTAAATATTTCATACAAATGAAATATACTTTAGAATCAAAAGTCACATAATGCTTATCATAAAATAAACAATATATATTTAATCTTAGTGACTTCATATTTACATGTAGAGATATACTTCATGTTCACTTCACCTTATATGACTATATCCTTCACACATTTATACTTGGCATCTTCATACTTAGTTTTGTAATAAAATACAACAAACCATTCAGCGACAGTCTCAGGAGGAACAACCTGTTGATAAGACTCAGATTTATCTTGATGTTGTCAGTGATAGGGACCGTCGTGGACGGACATTCGGACTAGGTTCATTTGCGAACACATGTTATTCGTAATTCTCCATGTGCAGTACAACAACGTCTACTAAACTAGCTATAAATGAGGGTGAAGTCACTGAGCTTCGGACCACAATGCAGACATTGATGGAGCAGATGGCTCAGCGGAGACATGAGATGAAGCAGTTGAAGGGGAGAGGTAGCACCTCAGAGCACCCGCCATTATGAGGACATTAGGATTGTTGTAGTCATTTGCTTTCAATTACAAAGGCTTATTATGTACACTGTAATGTTTTTATTATCAATTAGAAAATTTTAACTTTATATCATCAATCAACTTTCTGTTTAAACAAATTAAATATATAAACAAATAAATTTATTAGTCACAGATAATTCACAACTGTTGAAATTATGCATTTTTCATAAGATCATCAAATAAAATTTAATGTCGTTTTTTTAAATTTCTAGCTTCCAATTATCGACGGAATACACAAGACCATCGTAAAAAACACTATATTTACCGACGGAATACAATAAATCATTGGTAAATTGATTATGGTATTTACCGTCCGTTCTTCTTCTTCTGTCGGCAATATTGAAACATTTGTCATTATCTTAACGACGGTTTATCGACGGTTATATCTATCCGTCGGTATAATATACCGACGGAAGGACACATGAAATTTTCGTCATTATAATTACCTACAATCGTATTAATGATTCCTTTGTCCGTTGTTTTATTCCGTTGGTAATTATTATTACCGATGGAATACTCTGATTTAGTGTCGGTTAAGTCCGTCGGTAAACCTTAGATTTCTTGTAGTGTCAGATTTCACCTCTAACTATCTTGGGACTACTGATTCCTCTGAGTATAGGATAGATAAAGAACCTAGTTATATAATCTCTACCCCTCTACCCTTTCGATAGTCGAATTGAGTAAATATAGTTCTGACTCCCCCGATATTGCCTACTATAGCCTCCATAAAGTTACTAACCCTTGTTGTAATTCTTTGAGATATTTTCTACTTAATAGTTGATCTCTAATACTAGAGAACACTATCTCCTTAACTTCACACACTTCTCTCCTAATATTTGAATCTCCTTGCATTTCATTCCTTTTATAACTCTTTAACACACACATCTAATTCTATTAGGTAAACGATCCTAGTAGCTTTGGGATATTGGAGTTGTTTACTAACCATTGCATAGCCTCTATCATATGGATCTTGTCCATACTCCACTGAAAATTATACTTGACCTGGTTCCAAATGGTGATAAAGTAGGAACATTCAAAAAGTAAATCATCCCTACTCTCATCAGCCACTTTGCAGAGGGAGTAGGTTGACATGGGGTTGAGGTAAGGCAACCTATCCGCTGTACTAAGTCTGTCTTTTACCGCTAGCTATAATAAGAATGCCACTCTTGGCTGAAAAATGTTAATACAAACTATCTTAAACCATTCTACGTTTGGCTCATCCATAAGTAGTTTTTCCCTCTATATCTTATTAGTAATATTACTCGTAGACACATTATACCAAAAGTAAGAATCTTGGACATTTGGATTGGGTTGGTATAAAGGGGTTAACTTCTCAATTGTAGTGGGAAATGCAATCCAATTCCTCCTATTCATTAAGGAGCATACCATTGCATTCCTAGGTTAATTATATAGAATCATCCACGCAAGTTTGTTTTGTATAAGTGGACCATGCCCTGTCTAATTTTCAAACTATAAAGAGGCCCACTTTCTCCCATTACCTTGTAAGACTTGTGTATCATCACTTTATTCTTCAGCTTGAGTAAGTGATTAAGGAACCATGATATGGAGGGTTTTTTTTTTCATTTAGAGACCATATACTTCTTCCCTTACGACAATAATCTTTCATCCAACTTAGCCATATTGTATCTTTATCCTCCAGAATTCTCTATAATCTCTTCAACATCAAGACTTTATTTGTAACCTTCATGGAGGGATTGACTTACATACCTCTTACCATTTAACCTTTGTGAAAGCCTTATTGTCAAATGAATTTCCCCATAAGAAGTTCCTTATAATCTTTTTGATTGTTTTTACAAGACCTTTTGGTATGAAGAAATGAGAGATCCAACATATGTGCAAAGAATTTAGTAAAAATTTTAACAATTACAGCTTACTACTGTAGGAAATATCCTTATTGACCCAAGGTCCTATTCTTTTAATTTTTCTCCACTAGGGGTGTACATTCTCTTAAGCACAATCTTTTTGTTGATCTTGGTAAATCCAAATAGATGAACGAAGGAAACTTCCTATCCATTCCTATCAATCTTGATATGCTTGGCCAAATTGAGTTGACACTTTCTAACATAACAAAATGACTTGCTGATGTTGACTACCAGTCCTGACAAGGTTTTTAGTTGAGTAATAGTGTTCATTAACAATTTAACTAATTTTCAGCTCTGTAAAATAGAACAACATTACCAGCAAAACAAATATTTATAATAGAGTTTTTCTTGCATTTTGAATGGTATCGGAAGGTAGGTTCCTTGACAAATTTGTTCTTTAACATTAAAGTCAAAGCCTCCATGCATAAAGTGAAGATGCCTCAACCCTCTAGCCCCTTCCAATAAAGTGAAGGTGAACCATTAATTAGGACAATGAATGAAAATCTTAGGAAATCCAAATTCTCCTATTAATTGAATAATGAATTCCCACCTACCACTGTAAATGGCCTTTTGAAAGTCAATTTTCATTGTACACTTTGGAGAAGAATTTCTTCTAATATAATCCTTAGGCAATTCCTGAACAATTAGAATATTATCACCAGTAAGTTTGTTCTTTAGGAAACTCTTTGTTTATCACTGATTAGAGAATGAACAACTCTCTTTATTCTATTAGATAAGATCTTAACTATAACCTTGTAGATAAAATTGGAGCATGATACAAAAAAATCTCAATAGAAGTCCCATTAATATATGAGGTCTGGGGAGGCCTAAAAGTAAGCAATTTCACCCTTAATTAGTAGAGAGACTGTTTTCGATAGACCCGCAAAAAGGAGTATTTAAAATTCTCAAGATTTGAAGGATTTGTGACCTTAGAAACCAAACATAGAAAAGTTTTTGTTTACCAAACACACAAAAGTTTTTGTTTACCAAACACACAAAAGTTTTGTCTATCTCATTAAACAACTTTAGTGAAGAATTAATGAATAGCATCCTTTAGTACCCATTCAACCCATCAAGACCTGGGGCCTTCATACTATTAAGCTAAAAGACAACTTCTTCAATCTCCCTAGCCCTTATAGGCTTACTAAGTTCTTCAGATTCCTCTACTATGACCCTTTTAGAGATGATGTTCTTTAATTCATCCAAGTTTGAGGATCCATCCTGAATTCAGCCAATCCAAGCTTGAAAATAGTTAATTGCCTCCTTTGAGATGTCCTTTTGTTTACTGATAGCTGTAGATTGCATTGTGTTTTTGTGGGTAGTTTAGTTTATATTTAGTTGTTAATTTGATTGTTTAGTGCGTGTTTAGGTTAGAATTGTGTTAGTTAGTAGATATTTATGTTTTAAGCTTTTTGTGGGTTAGAGCATGCTTTTGAGTTTCAATTTTATATATTTGAGGTGCCTTGATAAGTTTGCTAGTGTTTTAGGGCAAAGGGTCGAAAACGGAGAAGACCCAAGAGCTAACCCAGGGCCATGATCATGGATAGAAGTAGGTACAAAGAGCCATGCCACGATTGTAGCCTACACGCGGACAGATGCAGGGATGCTTTTGGTTTTAAGCTTTAGAGAGATTTTTCGGATCTTATGGACCCGGAAAAGACCCTAAGGTTACCCTAATTGGAAAAACTATATAGAGGAAAGAGATGTAACCCTAAGGGGGAGCTTCACTTCTGCCACATTTGGAAACCCTAAAGGAGAGAGAAAAAAGAGAGAAGAGGAAGAGGAAGAGGAAGAAGAGAAGAAGCGGGTCTTCTGACACTGTTGACTTCCCGAATAAGTGGGTCTGACGACGCTTCTACCTTCAAGATTATCCAATCCAAGTTCTTCTCCTTTCCATTTTAATTTTTGTTCATTCAATGTATAAGATTGAAATGGATTGTATGATGATGGATTTTGGATTGTTGATGATGTTCTAACTCTTCCTCCAGGATTTTACCTAGATTTAATGTTAATATAGTCATTTTTGTGTTTTATTGATTGAGTGTTGCGATTAATTACGTTACTTGCATATTTCAGTAATAAACTTAAAGGGTGAATCGAATAAAAATGATTGGATTGGGTTAATGAGAGTTAGGCAATCCAATAGACCATGTGATTAATCATATCGGTTATAATGCAGAGAGAGATCTCGTATAAGACCTGGTAGTTTAGTAGAGGGCTTAAGATCTAATTAATGTTAATTGAGAGATTAAAATTTTCATAATTCAATTAGGCTTTATGATTTAGAGTTTAATGGTTATAACTTCAGAGAGAGTAATCAACTCTATGATAGTCTAGAATCGACACTCTGTTAACATATAAATAGCTAGGTTAGCATTAATGATAGGCAAAATCTCTTTTCTCATGACTTGGTAATTTCTCTTGATTGATTTCCATTGTGACTTTTTGTGTTATTCAATTTAATTTCTTTTCGTGTTAAATTTCTGAATTAATTTCTTGTATTTACTTTATGTTGCAATTTTTATTTTCATTTTATTAATTTTTCCGTGCTTTAGATAAAATAGGGTTAGATTAGTTCGCCCTCCTTATGGGATCAACCCTTCACTTACTATAAATCACGACTCGTGCACTTGCGGTATTTGAAGGCTATAAATTATAAGCTTGCAAATCAAACCAACATTTACTCAGTATCCTACCATCTTGATCTTAGATATAAGAGATCCAATTTTTTTTCCTCACAATAAGAGAATTAAAGAAGAATTTTGAACACTTGTCTCCATTCCTAAGCTAACGTATTCTTGTTCTCTGTCTGATTAAGGAATGATGATCCCTAATTACTTGGAAATAGCTCTTTAAATTTTGCTTCTCTTTATTCAGTGTAAGGGAATCCCAAAGATTCCTTAAGAGGAGATGTTGAGTATTAATCAGATTCCTTTTAGCCTTTTTAATAGTGTTATAGTGGAAACTATGCTTCTAGCATGTAGAATTTTAAGCTCCCTTTCAATTAATTTCAACTTTTTCATATATATGAATTGTTTACTTCCATCAGTAGGAACCTCTATCCCTCTCCTTATAGCATCATAAACTAAAAAATTATTGAACCTAAATGGAGAGCTTCTCATAATTCTTTGAAACATTCCTCCAACTTTTATATACGAATGGTTTGAGAATATTCAGTCTATAACATTGTCCTTACTTACAAGGAAGCTAATTAACCATTTAGAGTTAACCAATACCTTATCCAGCCTTTTCTAAATAAACCATTTATCACTCTGTTTATTACTATATATGTACTTATACCTTTCATGTTTTAGATCCATGATATGCATTTGTTCAATGCATCTTTTAAATTCCTCTAAGTAGTTCTTCAATCTACAGCCCCCTTTTGCCTCTGACCTATGTATTGTTGAGTTAAGGTCCCTACAAATTATCAAGGGCCCTATACAGAGCCCGTGCATCCCCTTCAAGTTACTCCACAAATCTACTCTTTTAAAAGTCAGGTTAGATCCATCTATACAAAAGAAGCATAATCTTAGATTTCTCTAACATGACATGTAGCTTCACTTGATTTTAGGAGCCTAATTCCTCTACCATCTGAATTGTAACATACTATAATCCTACCATAAGCATGATGCTAATGGTTTGTAACAAAATTCAATTGGGCTTCTAAAACCCCAAGCTTATTCAAATTCTTTATTCTAATTTTAGTTTCCAAAAGTCTCAACACATATGGCTTCTCCATAGATGCAAAATCCCAAAAAGAATTTATTAGGTAATTAAGTTGCATTCTCCTATAGTTAACACATTGGAATTTCTGCACATTTTCTTCATCTTTCTCATAATGGTTTACATTTGATACACTGGGGATAGCCTCTTTGTCTATAGGCTCTTTTATTTGCTCCATTGTTAGCCTCTTGGCTTTCCAAACCTTTTCCCATTCAAATAATTTCTACAGTTTCCTTACTAATCACTATTTCATGAGTTTCCTTATTGTTATCTTGATCAAAAGAGCTTTGTTGAACATACTTTGACACTTTTCACTACTGGGGTGATTTCCTACCCGTCCCATAAGTTCATTGTAATCTCCTTTTTTAAAAAGTCTTTCTAGTTAGTCCCCACATCTTCCTCTGAGCTTTAAAAGATGGATTTCATTGGTATGATACAAACATACTATCTTCAACGAAATTATTTCTATTGTCCAGCCTTATAGTAGGGATATAATATGGGAGTTCTTTTAATAAATCTATAGTAACATATAACTTGGCATATCCAATTATTTTTCTTTTAGCATTATTCTCATCCATACATATAGGTTGGCCTAAGTAACTTGCAAGCATGCTAAGATCTTTTTTTATTCCAGGATTTCAATGGAATATTATGAATTTTAATCCACAAAGAAATATTTCTAACCTTAATTGATTATAGTCTTATTCCATGTTGCCACAATTGGAGAAATAGTGGAAGCTGAAAGATATGCCATAGACCCACTTCAACCACCTTCTAGCTTAAGATTTCGAGGTAAACGAGAATAAGATCATATTATCTTTAGAAAGAAGAACCTTTATTAGACCCTTATTTTTCCACTGATACTATTCCCTTTTTTGTATCACACAGAAAGCAGGTCTTTGGTCTATAAAGAAACATATAAGGGTGGCTTTCTAACTATGGGCTCCTTTTTTCAACACTTTAATGTCTGTCATAACTACTACCTTCCCATCCTACTATATTAGAGGATTGTAATGCAGGGAGAGGTTAGATTGATCTCCCACCACCTGCTTCTAGCTCCTTCATTGGGAGGGTCCAGATGCAACTTTGTTTCAGTTGAAGTTAGAGTTGGTGTTGGTTCTAGCTGAGAATTTTGGTTTGGCTCAGAATGGGTTGATAATGGTTTTGGCTGAGTAGAGGAAGGATTAGAAGAGAAGGATAAAGGTTTGGTGGAAGAGCTTTTGTTCCTTGGTGGTGATGTGGGGTTGGAGGATGATGATAAAGATAAGGTTTTATGGCGTGGAATAGAAGAGTGGGAGAGGGAGGCTTGTGAGGGCAAAGTTAGAAATGGCTTTGGTTCTGCAGACTGCATTTATGAATAAAGGTAAAAAATAGCTATTTCAGGAAAAAGGCAAAATAAAATAGTTTATAAAATGGTATTGAAAGTTATGCGGAAGAGTAAATTGGATAAAATAACCTTTAAGGGAGGATGAGGAGAGAAGAAAGGAAGACAAGAATAGGCCTAGAAAATAAGAAAACCAGAAGGCTTATGAATGAAGATAGGAAAAAAAAAATGATGAGAGGATAACGTTTATATTAGGTCATTAAAGAAACAGGGTGACTGAAGGTAGTAATATAGAGAAGTTGGAGAGACATGGTGAGCATGAATAAACTTGAAAATAAAAAATTATGTTATTGAAAAATATAGTAAATAAAAAATAGAACCGTACCAAATAATGAAAAAGTATGAACTAGAAATATTATTTGTATTAGAAGTACTTTTTGTAAAATATTAGGTTTGAAAAATGCAAATATGAGATAATTTTATAAAATTATAACTTAAGGGAGTTATATTTAAAAAATATGATTATGAAATTGTTTATAACACTTACGTAAAATGTTCACACCTCCAAAGATAGCTCTAAATGTAACGTTTAGTAAATAAAACAAATGTTTAAGATGAAAATAAAAAAATTCATATTGAATTTTAATCCTCTTTTAATTTATTTTTCCTTTAGTCTTTTAAGTTTATTTTCCTTTTAATTTACAAAAAAGAGCATTAAAGTTAGTAGAAGGAAATTAAATCAAAAGAGAATCGCTAGAAGGAAAATAAAGATAAGAAATTAGACTTAGTAGACTATTTTTTAAAATTATATGATTCAATTCAACACGTTAATTCTATTAGTATTTTATTGATGTGATTAAAGAATATATAAAGATTGACATTTGGATAGATTACGTGACTATTTATCTTTATCAACATAGTTTTTGAGTCTTCTATAACAAATATATTGGTGATTTAGTGTTTGAAATGTAGTTACGTAAAAAATACAAGGAAGAAGATGTCACATAGTCTTTTCAAGTTTTTGTCTTCACACGTTATGTTAATTATATTAACAAAATGTTAATTAATATAATTTTTCAATTGAATTGTTCAATTTTTAAATATTTTTACTTTTGAATTGAAATTTTTTAAAAAATTTGAACACTAAAATAAAAATTAAAAAATTTGATAAATTATATTTCATTATCCCTTTTTTTATTATAGATAAAAGGGCTAAAATTAGTTCTAAATTTGACGAAGAAATAGAGGAGCAGAAGCTTCATGG
>JANIHZ010150858.1:0-10261 GCA_027478365.1 Erythroxylum rufum
ATTGTGTGAATTATGTGATATGCATGTTTTCTTTGGGTTTGTGGTGGTCCCTTAAGAGTCAGGTGCACCTGTCTAATTATAGGCTTCTCTCGCCTACCCGCTAGTGGCATTGGAGCTCGTCACCGACTCCCATAAGTTCACGGCTACACATGACCGCTTCGCGGGAATGTGTAGTATGTTCCGTTTCGGACCCACCCGAACCACTTTTTCTGTGATTATGTGATATGTTGATTTGTAACTAGTTTGATGTGATGAATTTTGTGAAAAGGTTTGATAAATTGAAAATGTTTTCATGAATGTGATAATGATTTTTAAAATGAATGAATAAAAAATGTTTTTACTTATGCTTAATTATTAAGCTGTTACCCACTGAGCCGTCGAGCTCACCACCCATTTTTTCCCTCCACAGGCGACGAGTGAGAACCGAGTTACTGCATCAGGATTGAGGCATTACTCCGATGCATTTTTCTTTTGAAGTCATATTTTAGAAAACAAAGCTTTAGATAGCATTTTGGACAATTGATGTTCTCTGTATTTTATCCTTTGATACTTTCGATGTATTCGGGCTAAAATTCCCTCTAAAGCTTTGTAATAACTTTTAACCTTCATGTAAATGCAAGAGTGTTGGATTTTAATGTAATGTGTGCAATTTGCATATGTTTCATAAGCATGTAATATTGTATGGTTTGTATTGATAAAAAGAGTAAGTTGAGGTTACTGCCATTTGAGTTAGTTTTGGGGATTATTTGGATTGGTTTGGTAGTTGGATGATTGAGGATTGTGGAGATTGAGTTTTTATGTAGGTATTGTAGTTTGGGTTGTGATTTGAAGAAGTTTTGGCTAGTTGATTTTTAGGGGAGGTGTTATCAAATTTTTGTAAAAATTTGACAGAAATTTTGCTTGTATTTTCAACCCTCTTAATGTTTGCATTGGATTGGGAGGTCTTCTTGAAGATTGTAGAACATGTTTAGAGCCTTGAAATGGTATATAATTTGTCACTTTTGGACTTAGGATGAAGAAGTTATAAGGTTTGGAAGATTTCAGTTACTGTTCACGTGTCATTTTATGGGTAGAATCTTTGGAAGGGTTTTTCACCCCTTTAGAGCCTTCATTGATTTTTGCATTCTTTATAGAAGATGTAGATTGTATTTTACCCTTTCTATTGACGTATAATATGCAATTATTGGGGTTAGGAGTAAAATGTTATGAGGTTGGGAAATTTGCAGTAACTGTTCATTTGGTCAATTTTACTGTTTCATTGGTTATTATATGAGCAGTACATTTGAATGTGTTTTTACCTTCATTAATGACTGAATTGGTTTTTGCACCCTTCATGAAATTTGTAAATCATCTTTTCATCTTTCCATTGAGGTAAAATGTGACATTTTTAGGCTCTTTTGTTAAGAGATATGATTTTTCAAACTTCTGGCTTTATATAGGAAAATTTCATTTTGGGCAGTAACTTTGAAGTGATTTTTGACCACGTTAGTGGCCGAATTAGTTTTTAAACCTTCATGGAAGTTGTAGAGATTCTTTTTATCTTTTTATTGATACCAAATTTGTAAAATTTGGAGTTCTAGGTAACAAGTTATGAATTTTTGAATTTCTATGTTTTTTTTTATAAATAAAATAAAATAAAATAGATTTTCCGGACTCGTTGGCGCCTCGCGAGAGGGTGAGCGTCTTGGCCAGCGAGCGCCCTCGCGATCGTGAGAGCTCGAGAGGGTAAGTCTCTCCCTCAGCAGGCCCCTCGCGAGTGTGAGCGTCTCGCCCAGCGAGTGCCCTCGCAATCGCGAGTGCAAGTGCTCGCGATCGTGAACATTCGCGACGCTCGCGATCGCGAGCCTCATCACGAGGGTGAGTACCTCGTCCCTGCGAGCATTCGCGATCACGAGCCTCGCATTTTCTACTTTTTATTTTATTTTTTGATTTTCTTTTTTTGAAATTCAACCTCCTCTCACTCTTTTTCTTGTAACTTTTTCGTTGTACCTACTCATGCAAACTCTAGAACCTTCGGGATTAAGTTGAAATTACGGATTAGGTCAAAGAGAGTCAATTGTGTGGAGATATTGCAAATATTGTCGTATTTGGGCGATTTCTCGATCTATAGAGATCCAATTGAGGAGATTTTTTATTCTAATAAATCTAGATACATGAAATTTCATTTTAGCTTAAGAATCGGATTTAATTGTGGGCCCTAAGTAGATCAATTTTATTGAGGAAGATTAGGGTGACTTTATCAAGATCCGTTCGGGAGTAAGTGAACTAAGTTTGATTTGAGTTTCTTCTATGGTGAGGAATCCCTCCCTCGTGGGTTGCGCGTCTAGGTGTCACGTAGGATGCGGACACATGTCTCACCAAGGTGGGGTTCCAACAAATAAAGCAAGAAGAAAAGATGGTCAACTTACCTTAATAAGCTTGATTTCTCTTCTTTTCT
Source organism: Erythroxylum rufum (assembly GCA_027478365.1). Lineage (NCBI taxonomy): Eukaryota > Viridiplantae > Streptophyta > Magnoliopsida > Malpighiales > Erythroxylaceae > Erythroxylum > Erythroxylum rufum. Next base: position 2,438 of record JANIHZ010150858.1, read on the forward strand.
TCTTTCACCAAAACTTCTCTTCTGCTCTCTTATTTTTGTTTTTCACTCTTCTCTCCCTTCAATTCACGTTTTTCTCTTCTTAAAAATCAAGACAAAATATTCTTCTTCCATTTCTACCCTTAATGAGCCCAAAAAGTCCATTTTACCCTTCCTCATAAGCTTACAGTCTTTTATCCTTATGTGTCTTGCCAAAAATACCCTTGAACATTCCTTTAATCTTAGCACTTTAACTCCACTTACCCATTCAATAAATCCTACTAACTTTGACATAATAATTAACTCCAAAAATAATTAATCTATCAAAACCTCAAAAATTATTTTAAATTATGCTTAACTTAAAGAAAAATTTTGGGATCCAACACTAAGCTTTGGAGATGCACTGGAGCGTTGGTCTTGGGCACAACTCCTTGCAATTTGTTTTTTTTTCACCTACCCAAAAGATCATGAACATCTTATTCCAGTTGGCCTCAACAGTATTTAGTGATGCTAACCATTTAATTCCCAACTCCATATCAGAACCACCGAGGGAGAAGGGGAAGAAGTCCTGCTTCATAATTAAATCAGAGACTTTTACCTCAAGGTTTGGATATAAATGATTGCATTTGATGGTACTACCATTCCCAATTTGTACTCCAAACATTTGAACATTCTGGACCGGTAAGCTCAATTCAACAACCAATGTCTCCGATATGAAGTTGTGGGTGGAACCACTTTCCACCAAAATCAGAACGCTTCGTCCCTTTACTGACCCCTTAAGTTTCATAGTGGACACCGAAGACTTACCTAGGATCACATTGAAGGAGATTTCGGCTTCAATGCCCCCTAATGAGCTCTCGTTTTCGTCCTCGGCAAGTGGCTATATTACCTCCTCATCTTCTTCGGTAATTTCCATAAGTGAGAAGCTGGAATTGCAGCGATGCCCAGGCCGAAAGGTGTCCCCATAATGGTAACACAACCCCTTATCTCTCCTTCTTTGTCTTTCGATCTCCACGAGCGTTTGTCTTGCTGTTGTCTCCATGATACTGCGCTGCACTTAAGTCACCAGAGTCTTGGACGTCGAAGGATCAAACCCGTCGTTTCTAGCAAAGTTGGGTTTAGACGATATTGAGACGAGAGGGTATTGGGCTTGGGCCCAGTAGTTAACTTCAATTTGTTCTCATATTCTAGGGCCAAACTAGTGGCTCTATACACCGTTCTGGGTTTGTGCAGTCAAACATCCGCCTTCAATTCATCTTGAAGACCATTTATGAAGACACCTAGAAAATAGTGTTCAAGCCAGTTTTTGACTCGCAAAGACTTGTGAGAGAACTCGAAACGATACTTTGCCACTGTTCCTATTTAACGGATACTACAAAGGTACTCATCTGGGTTTTGATATTCCGGAGGTCCATAAGTCTCTTGGAGAGCCTTTACAAGCTCGTCCTAGTACACTATAATGCGTTCATTACTTACCTAAGAGAATAAGTCAAGCGCATCCCCCTCCAAATACATTGATGCAACATCGACCTTCAAATCCTCTAGGGTATCGTAGTACCGAAAATATTTTTCTGCCTTCAATACCTAGCCTCTCGGGTCACCTCTACTGAATTTAGGGAATTCAATTTTTGTGTATGGCATTCTGCACCTATAAGACGCATCAGGAACGTCCTCGGTATTAGCTTCCCAATGTGAACGATGGGTTCCTCTGTAGCTTCTCTCAGATGCAGCCTCAAGAGACGCTACTCAGTTGGCCAGTGCTTCAATATTTTCAAGTCATGCAGCTATTGTGGTAAGAGGATTAGTATCGCCTACGAAAAGGTTTCTAGTATTTTTGCGTGGGTTGGTGTGACGGAAAGATCTAGTCTTAACTATGACTCTGATACCAATTTAGTAAGGACTAGGATTGGAAAATAACATAACAGAAAAATAGGGATGCGAAAGGGAAAATTCTAATAGAATGAACTGCAAGTATTTCACAATACTCTCTAAAAGACCAAAGGAGAATCTCCAATATGAATGAACTCTCTGAAAAATGTTGTATCTTATTCGTGAGGCTAATGAGCTTTTTTATAATGAATTACAGAGAGGATAGGTTGATAATTCACAGATAACAATCAACAACTAAATCTAGAACTAACTCTAACGTTAAAGTGGGGTATCCCACTTATTTCTCAACTGAAACTTGTGAACAGAAAATAATAATAAAAATATTAAGAAACAGCTATTCTTTATCTGATTGTTCTCTGCAACGTTTATCCTTCTTTGAATAAGTCAACTTAAATCTGTTAGGTAGCGTATCAGAAATAAAAAAAGCAACCCCTAGTGACGAGTCCTACAACTGCCCTCATCAGCCTTCCTATATTGGCAGACAATCAAATTTTCCGAACAGAAGAACAATTGGTGACATTCGGGGGCGAATTGAGATTTGTAAGCCTAACTTTTTCACCAAAGATTTCGTAACCATCCACATGTTTGGCCAAACTCATGCTTCATCACCTTATTTTCACCTCGCTCTAATCACCTAAATCTAAATCTAGCCTTCCGATGTGGACAAACTTCTTGCCATGTTCTTTGAGATTTTGAATGGCAACATCATCAATGAAATGAAACAAGAATATCACCTGAAGAGTCCTTTTCCAGAGAACACTTTAAGGAAAGAGGAGATATCCTTCTCCTCCGATTTCATGTTGTCGACATACTCATTCAAACTAGTCATCTCTGACATCATGACGTTTGAACTTTCCCGTATAAATATCTCTGATAACATTATCAAATAAAAAAGAATCTCTCTAATAAGAGTCTTTATGACCCTGCCCCCAACACTAGTAGACTGGAAAATGAGTGGCGTAACTCTTTCTTTTCTCAAATCTATTTTTCACAACATCAACACGAGGAGTAGGAAAGCATCGTAATCCCAAAAACAAACTTCTCATCACATACATACTGATCCATGGGTCTAACCCTTCATGCTATAAGGATACTGAATATCTCAGTAAAATGACTTGTGTATATTACGAGATGTGCTATGAAATATATATAGGAGAGTTACAGTGTTGTTGTAACTAATTGAATAATAGAGTATAACAGAGTATCTATGAGGATATACATGAATAAGAAAGTATCTGGGAAGATATACAGTGAAGAGATATGCTGACTAGTTCCTATTCATTAGTCGGTAGTGATTCATTCCTATTACGCCCCCGCAAGATGAGGTTGCGACTTGTACCATCATCTTGTCTCGAAAATAATCAAACTTGTGACGGGAGAGAGCCTTTGTCAATGCATCAGTAATTTGGTCATTGGTGGAGACATGAGCTACCGATAAATAACTATACCGAACTTGTTGGAGAACAAAGTGATAATCTAAGACGAGATGCTTCATCCGAGAATGAGATTTGGGATTGGAGCTAACATAGGTGGCATCAAGATTATCATTGAGAACTCGTGGAGCTTCTGGAAGAGAGACTTTTAGTTCCCGTAAAAGATTTCGAAGCCATATAATTTCAGATGTGGCAGAAGCAATGGCACAATACTCAACTGTTGTGGATGACCTAGCAATGGTATGTTGCCGCTTTGAACTCTAAGAGATTGGATTGCCACCTAGAAAAATAACATAGGCAGAGGTGGAATTCCGAGTATCCGCATCACCTCCCCAGTCTGCATCTGAGAAGGCAGTCAGACGTAGGGTAGTGGGGTGATTGAACTGAATTCCATAGTCATGTGTGAGCTTCAGGTAATGCGGTGTACGTTTGAGTTGTTGAAGATGTAGCTCAGTTGGTCTATGCATGAATTGAGACAGCTTGTTGACAGCAAAGCTGATGTCCGATCGAGTAAGAGTGACATACTGAAGAGCACCCAAAATACTGCGATATCGAGAACCGTCGATAGGAGCAGATCCATCATCTAGTTTGAGTGTGGCAGTAGTGCAGAGCGGAGTGGAACAAGGGTTGCAATCAGCCATGTCGAATTTGGTAAGAATGTCATGGATATATCGTTATTGTGACAAAAAGAGCCCCTTGGAATTTGGAATCAGCTCGATCCCTAGAAAATAAGTGGGATTCCCCATATTCTTCAAAGAGAAATGCCGAGAAATGGTGGAGATAAAACAATCTAGATCATGACAAGAGTTCCCGGTGAGCAATAGATCATCAACATATACCAGAAAATACAGAACCATAGAACCACGGTGAAGTATGAATAGAGAGGAATCATTAGTGCTATTAACAAAGCCATATTCAAGTAAAAACTTGCAGAGTTCTTGGTACCATGCTGGAGGAGCTTGCTTTATACCATAGACAACTTTCCGTAGTTTGTAGACATGGTTAGGATAATCAGGATACAAAAGGCCAGGCGGTTGTCTCATGAATACCGTTTCAGACATATTGTCTTGAAGAAAGGCATTATTAACATCCATTTGATGAAGTGACCAAGAGTTGGCAAGAGCCAAAGTAAGAACAACCTTGATCGTCTGATGCTTAGCAACAGGTGAGAAAGTTTTGGTATAATCAACACTAGGACATTGACTAAAACCTTTAGCAACTAGAAGAGATTTATACCTTACTATAGAGCCATCAGAATTTCGTTTAACACGAAAAATCCACCTGCAGCCGACCACATTATGAGCCTCTTCCGCAGGGACAAGGGTCTATGTACCATTATTGATTAAAGCATTGTATTCAGCAAAGGCCGACTCACGCCAATGGCGTATTTGTAAGGCATGAGTTATGGTTTTAGGTTCATCACTAGGAGGTAAGGGGTGTTTGGAGATGGTGTATATTTTAGGTTTGTGAATGTTGTTTTTGGCCCGAGTGGTCATTGGGTGAGTGTTTGACGGAAGGATATGAGGTATGGAGTTTTGCATTTGAGAAGATTCTGTTGGAAGTACATAGGGTTGTGAAATGGGCAAAGATGAAGGTTCCACAGAAGCAGTCACGTCTGTTGGCAGGGAGTGTGCCAAGGGAAGGAGTTTATGCGTGGGAACGGTGGGTGGGATGCTATCTTTGGAACTGGAGGGATTGGATTAGATAAGGTTCTCATACAGAAACTAGTCTTCAACAAAGATGACATGTCGAGAAGTGTAGATCTTATTGGTTTTGGGGTCAAGACAAAGATATGCAAATTGATATCTAGAGTAGCCAAGAAAGATACATGGAATAGATAGATTTTGAAGTTTATCGGTAGTGTATGGTCGAAGCCATGGAAAACAGAGACATCCAAAAGAATGAAGATGATCATATGTCAAAGGTTGACAAAAGAGCATCTCAAAAGGAGTTTTCATGTTTAGGGTAGGAGTGGGCATACGATTGATGAGGTAGGTTGAGGTTAAGATAGTATGAGACCAAAAAGTGGGAGGGAGGTTGCTTTGATGAAGAAGAGCTTTGGTGGTTTCAATGATATGACGATGACATCGCTCAGAAGCACCGTTGAGTTCCGGGGTATGAGGTGGAGTTGTTTGATGGTTGATACCATGGGCTCGAAAAAAGGGTTTAAGTTTAAAATATTCACCACCATTGTCTGTGTATAGGGTAAGGATTGATGTTTGAAAAAAAAAATCAACAACTAGACGAAAATTCTAGAAAACTGTTCAGACATTAGATTTTTGTTTAATTGGATAAAGCCATATGTATTTGGAGTAGTCATCAACAAATAACACATAATAACAAAAGCCATCAAAAGAAGTCAATGGAGTAGGACCCCAAACATCGGAGAATAAAATTTCCAAAGTTTTATTACTAGATAAATGTTGACGTGAAAAAGGTAACTTGTGGCTTTTAGCACACTGACATGAGACACAAATAGACGAATCTGAACTAGACATAACTTTATTTTGAGACCTAAGAAACTTAAAGACTTTGTCAGATGGATGACCAAGGATGTGGTGAAGAATCTTTGGTTTGGAGAGCTGTGTATAAAGTGCCTGTGGACGAGTGGTAGGAAGGGTGAAATTGTAGAGGTCACTGTGGCACACTCCCGTAAACAGTGTCGCTCACGTCTGTAGGTCCTTCACCTGAAATGAGTTTGGAAATAAATCAATAGAAACATTATTCATAGTGCAAAGCCTTTTAGCAGATATTAAATTTTTATCAATATGTGGTATATGAAGCACGTTATCACACAGTAAAGGTCGAGAATTGGTATGTAAATGGAAGCTACCGGTATTGTCAATTTGTAATGAGTAGCCATCTTTAACTTGTAGCCCATCATCACCATTATACAGAGTATGAATGGATAAGTTATGTAGTTCGTTTGACACGTGATGAGTAGCGCCAGAGTCGAGAACCCATTGTGAATTATTTGGAGTCCCCTTGCCACTACTAGTTAGATGAGCAGAGGTGCCTCGACGAAAACGCGCAGGCCGGCCATGAAGCTCCCAACACGTCTTGGCCGCATGCCCCGGGCGTTCACAATATTGACAAATTAATGTCCTCAGAGCTGTTGGGTGTGGAGAGGCAGACACAGGGCGTGAAGAGGTGGTGTTGCCTGGGCGAGATGAAGCTCCAGGAACAGTCCTAGAATGATGCTGAGGGGTCTGGCATCCACGAGAAGACTGCTGGTGCCTGGCGACCTGGCCTGTGTGCCCACGATGTGTCAGGTTTGCATTGGGCAGCGCCTGAGTCTCAGCTACACGATGCTGCCTTGCTAGGAAGGACTCAAAGTCGACCAGCTTATCATATAATTCATCGAAACTTATTGCAGTTTTCTGAGCACGTAAAGCTGCACTAATCTCCTTGAATTCGCTGGATAGCCCATTCAAAGCCTGCAAAACCAAATTTGTGTCATCATTCGGAGAGGAAATTACCGCAATTTCATCAGCTAATTCACGGATTCGTTTCAGGAAATCTGCCATGGTTGCATCGCCTTTTTGAATTGTCAGTAGCCGTTTTTGAGTGATAGGAGACGAGCACGTGATTTTCCTGCATGTGATTTTGCTAGAAGCTGCCAGCCGTCATAGAAGTCTTGACGCTTTGAAGCATTATAATAACAGAAGATGCCACAGAAGACATGAGGGCATGAATTAGAAATCGATCTTGACAAATCCAATATTTGTAATCCTCCGAAGTGTTGTCTGGACAGGGATAAGAGCCATCGATAAAGCCTTCAACTCCATATCCAACGAAGAGGGACAGCATCAACGCTTTCCAAGAAGGATAATTTGCACCGTGAAGCTTCGCATCTGGTGTTAGGCTTGGATTAATGATCACTACAGTGTTGTTTTGTGCGACATTCAGTGTAGTGGACGAAGAGGAATTGTCTTGTGCCATTTGGCGCTTGGTGGACAAACTCTCGAGTGACAAACTGGGCAAATGGTTGGATCGAAAAAAAACAAAGTTGTGAGCTATTGTTGCTCTAATACCATATAAGGATACTGAATATCTCAGTAAAATGACACGTGTATATTACGAGATGTGCTATGAAATATATACAAGAGAATTACAGTGTTGTTGTAACTAACTGAATAACAGAGTATCTATGACGATATACATGAATAAGAAAGTATCTGGGAGGATATACAACGAAGAGATATGTTGACTAGTTCCTATTCATTAGTCGGTAGTGATTCATTCCTATTACATGCCTGTCAAGACTACAATTCATGATCATATCAAATGAACCTCCATACACGTCACTAACATGATACTTCTTTACCTTAACAGGAAAGAAATGGTGGGAAAAGTTCATCAATTCCAGAAAAGTGTTTTTAATTTTAATTGAAAACTTTAAGAGCTAATAAAACTGCGCATTTCAATTAGCTGTTACTTTTCTTCACTTCCCAATTTATTCAGTCTGCAACCTATATTGCTTACCAAGTATTTGTACTCAAGCATACGAATGGAAAACAGAATC